>JBBPOJ010000448.1:0-27116 GCA_038091395.1 Leccinum rimulosum
CCATGGCGGAAGTGGAAGCCACGTGTCCCGGCTACCATCGGTACAGCCACCACTAAGCGCAGATCCCACGATAATCTCTTCTCAGAAATAGGTTTTGTAAGTAGATATACTCGAGAATGACATGCATTCTTAAATCAATCATATCTCAACGACCCCTGAACCGATTTGGATGAAAAAAATATGGGCCGGAAGCCAGGAATGCGTAGTATTTTGCTAACCGGTTACAAACCGTACCCGAACCAGCAAAAGACCGACAAAGACTGTTTTGTCGGTTTTTATCGGTCTTGGTCCAGTTTTTTCCATATCAGGAAATTCCCAGGACCGGTTCGGTCTCAGTCTTGCTCAAATTAGACCGGACTGGACTTTAAAACACTATCCCTAGGTATGCCCTCAGCCCCAGCAGGGTGGGTGCCTCTGAGTCCAATAGTATTCGGCAATGCTTGGGGCCTGCCGCCTGCTTATAAGGTTTGACTTGAGGGCCGGCACACTGCTAACTTCATTTCTCATGGCTCGTGGTCGCAAGAAATCGACTACAACTGATTCCACCGATCCAAACGGTGTTCGGCCTGCTCGTTCTCGCCAGCTCCCTACCCGTTATCGTGGTAGGGCTCCTGCTGGGCAAGATGGCAAATACATCGATCCTACACCTGAAGATGACTCCTCCGACGACTCCGACAACAACCCGGGGGCCCTAGTAGATACTTGACACCCTCTGAACACCACCTCCGACACTCTGGCTATGGCTATCACTAATCCATTAGTCACAAACCATTCCTCCAAGGGGGGAATGTGGCTCACGAAATTCACCACTAATGTCATCGGCGAGGTCTTTGGCTGCAGGAGCTTTGACAGAAAGCGGCTCAAAGCCAAGATGAGGAGCAAATGTCTTTGTCAATTGAAAAGGGCTAAAACAAAACCAGTAGCCGAAGAACGAGTATTGTTGAAATTGAACTGGGTGAAGGCTAACCATTTGACCCATTTATCTTGTTTTTCTGCAGTGAAGAGACAGAGGTATTGACCAAGTTCGCGATTTATGTGTTCCGTTTGTCCATCAGTTTGTGGATGATAAGCTGTGGACATTTTCTTCTCAATTTTCAATAACTTAAGCAGATTGACCATCAATTGGCTCACAAACTGAGGTCCTTGATCAGAAACGAGGGAATGGGGTCCCGGGAAGTCCATGATACTTCCACACATAATCTCTATACAGCTCCGACTACCACTAAAATGCTATCAAAGCCATGAGAAAGAGGGAGGCCGGTGATGAAATCTGCGGAAACACTTTTCCAGGGTCCCTCAGGAACCTCAAGCAGTTGTAATAGTCCAGCTGGTGGGACATTTGTGGGTTTCATTCGCGCACAGTGTTCACACGATCAACAGTAGTCCTGTACATCTTTCTTGACTCCTGGCCAAGAATAGTAATGGGCGAGGAACTCATGTGTCTTTTTGGCTCCTGTTTAACAAATAAGTTGTTCTTCCTAAGTCTTTCTAAGACCTTTTTGACCATTTCCTGATGGTGTTTCATGTCTCCATTTGTAAAGATTAGTAGATCGTTGATATAAATAACGACTACATCTGTCATGTCTGAGAAGATCTCGTTCATCATTTGTTGGAACATGGCCGGTGAATTGCACATTCCAAAGTATATGACAGTGGGTTCAAACGAGCTGAGATGGCAGACGAAGGCTCCTTTCCATTTGTCACCCTTTTTAATTCTCACGTTGTTATAACCCCAACGGAGATCCATCTTGGTGAAGATCTTGCTTCCTCGTAATTTATCGACGATTTCAGAAATGAGTGGTAGAGGGTAATTGTTCTTGACAGTTCCCTCGTTTAGATATCTATAATCCATAACCATGTGTTTCTTTCCATCCTTCTTTGGGATGAAGAATACTGGTGAAGTTTGTGGAGATTTGGAGGGCCTAACATATCCTTTGGCCAATTGATCTTTGACAAATCCTTTCACTTCATCTTGTTCGGTTACGCTAAGGGGAATCAATCGCCCTTTTTTTGGTACAAAGTCTGGCTTTAGATCTACTGCATGATCCCAAGTTTTGGTTTCGGGCATACATTCGCTCGCCTTCTTTGAGAAGACATCTAGGAACTTGTGATACTCCTGGGGTATGAGTTTGAATGCTTCTTCAGGTTCAATTCCTTCGGAGGGTTCTTTGTTTTTGTGGATGTGTCTCAGATGATCCTTGTCTGCTTCTTCTAGCTTGTCTCCATATGAACCCTTCAAGGCTCGGCAAGACGTCGGACATTGATTAAGGGTTACAGTTCTGTTTACCCAATTGATCATGGGATTGTGCTCTCTAAGCCATGTATATCCAATGATCATTTGGTTTCGTCAAGATTGGTGTTATGTCACGGTTCGTAATCCGTGGATATTGACCTGGTCAAGGGTTCTCTTTTACTCCTGATGTGGAGGTTCTCCCTTATTTCTAGGATCCGACAATGACAAAGTGGTTTGGATAAAAAGTTTTCGCACGTGTACCAGTGCAGGTGAGGTGGGATAGTAAGTGTAGTCTTGTTCTTATGAAGGCAACCTAAATCCTAACAGACTATGGCACCTCGACTCGAACCTCGACTTGTGAAAGGGGACTGTGTAGGATAGAGGGAATCCAACCAGAACAAGACTGGCTTGTTCGGTTGCTGCATTCAAGTATTTATACTACTAATACATGTGCACAGACCAGCTTAGGGCAGGTCTGAATAAGCTATGCTATCTATATATGGTGCTATGAAGATAAAGGTACAAGTCACGTGATGCTGACTAAGCAGGTCACGTGACATAAAAGAGAGAGAATGATAATGCTGATATAATTGGTCATGTGATCTGGTCACGTGACATCGGAAAGTGAAAAGTGAAGGTTCATAACAATTGGTAAAAACAGGAAGTCACAGATGGAGAAGCAAGAGGTGAAGCAAAAAAAATCTAATGAGGAATATGAGGGTAAGGCTTATAAACCGAGGAGGATCTCACAAAGAGTCACATGACTTAGAATCTGAAAGAAAAATCTTCTTTGGCTGGTTTCAAAACACTGAAAATACACTTGTTGACTGTATATAATTTTATTGTATATAAAAATAATATTTTAGACAAGCAATCACCCATAATAGCACCAGTGTTGTATCAAGATATGTAAAATGGGTGTTATCATGCATGCACACATTGTTTGAACCAGTCCAGATTAGGAATATTCAGAGTGATAAGATATTAATAATCAGTGTGATGGTTCAACATTGCAATCACACTATTCTTACCTAAGGCTCAATCTTCAGCTCCATTACTCACATCTGACCTGCTTGATCCACTCTTACCTTTAGCTATCCCAGATGCTGACATTTTCAACTGTGGGCTGTGCATCCTTTTCTCCAGTAGCCCTCTTTTAGGCTATGCCCAACATGCATGCTATTGTATGTGCAGTCTTCCTCCAACCACATCTCTGTTACTAATTAGCTAGACTCCTGTTCTGGCAGAAAGCACAATTTATTTCTAGAATCATACTTGGAAATGTACTTTGCTACACTGGTATGGTTCAATACAGGTGGAAGGTCAGGCTAAGCTGAGCAACCCACCAAACATTGAGTCATTCATCTTGGCTGTAAAAGAAACATATCTACATTCATCTCGAAAACCTCTCCCTAGGCTGGCAAATCAGCTAGTAATATTGAGTGCCAACTTCCACTTGTTGGCTTCACTTTGTCATTCAAGCACTCAGATGGACCTAATTGAAATCATAAGTGAAGAGATTCTGGAGACCCTGACTAGACCCTGACTACCCAGGGCCCAGGCCCAATCATGGTCCAACCTCAGAAGATGGTTAGCCATCAACAAAAAGGATCATCATGAGTATGAGAAATGTTTTCACTGGAATGGATGGTGGTTGCCATTTCACTGGACTACTCGTGGCCTGGTGATGAATTGAAAGGCATTGACTATGTATATTACAACTATGTGATGCACAGATAGTGGCTTCATGTTCTGAAGGGTTTTGTAGTTGTTGAGGATGCTGATGACTTCTGAGAATAATGCTTGGTGCAAGCCTCAAGGAAGAGAGAGGCAATGAGTAAGGAGATGCAAGTCTATGGCCACTTACCATATTGATGCCTTGAATCTCAATGTACAAAGAAGAAGATGAGTAGACAGCCAAGGATTAGAACTCAAGGCTGAGAAGAACAAGACTTGGGAGTCCAGTTCTCTGATTATATTATATACTACTGTACACTGTGCACAGACCACATTTGGACCAGCTGCCAAGTCCAGGCCCTCTGGCCACAAGTCCAAATGGATGTCTGTGTGTGTTGGTTGAAGGTCTAACAGAAGGGAGAGGACTTTGGTGCAAGAGGTATGTGGTGCACCCTTGTCAAGTCTGTCATGGTGTCCTCATATTTCAGTGGACGGAGGTGTGAAGATTCAAAGGGGATATCACGTTGAGAGAGGTTTTATGCAAAGAGGAAACTAAGTTGATATTTATACTGAGGGAATTACATGGATACATACTCGGACAGGTTTATATTGTGTGATGGAGCATCCTGGGCTGAATTTTGTGGAAGGAGTGTCTTTTCCTGTGGGGGTCGGCCCGAAGTTGGATTGCATGAATTGGGCCCCTGGCAGCAGAAAGTTGCCTAATGACACGCCAGTTTCGACTGCGAACACCAACACCAACACTGATGAATAAGCGACTTGGATGCGATGGAATGCCACAATGCAGTGTTGATGATCCACGGCACGTGCAGTATCGAAATGGTCGTGGTACATGACTGTGCAAATGCCAACCTGTACTTGCTACCCGTGCCATAGACATGGCCATTTCTTCAGGATTGTTAACATCTTTGCCAGGATCATCTGTTTGATAGGCTACTACAACTGACTATATGATATATTTAACTTGTCCTATCCGTAATGACAACCGTCGGGAAATGAACCTCGTAAACGAGTTGTGCCAGCCGCTGCTGGAGGGATTTAGGCACCAAAAGAGGAAGTATGCTGAGTTTCAATTGTATTCATGGGATTAAAGCTGAATCAATCAATAAATCGACAAAACTATACATTCATGTCCGACCATACACAATATGGATCCTGAAATTGCTATTCCATGCCATGCCAAGCTACCACCGGGATCCCTCTTCCCTTTCTATCCAGTCTCAATGAAACTGATTGCAGAAGAACTCTCTGCCGAATACTGGATAACTAAGACGGGATCCAAGGTTGTCCTTGAATGGTCGGATACTGACAATCACGGTGGGATCTACACACCCATCCCCACTTGCTACAAAGGTCTCATTTGATACTTTCTCTTTCGTGGTACAGTTCTTGGGCAACTCCTGTATTGCAAAGAAGGCATTGATGCATTGTCAGATGACATTAGGGAGGCCATGAGGGTTAACCTCTTGTACCATTACAGTGTTCTTGGATTTTGCCGCCCTGCATTCTGTGATGCAGCTGAATGAGATGAAGAAGTCAATGTCCGCTTTTTCGACATCTATATGTTAGAGAAGCACTATGTGGAGAGGTATGACCCTACTGCAGTGATCCTATGGCAGCGGGGCCATAGTGAGTGTAACCTCAGAGTGGCAAATGTTTTTGCACTAGGTGAGTGGCTTTCTTGTGGAGGAACTATATCTACATGAAACACTGCAAGCTGCATGATTCTGTAGGAAAGAATTGTGTGTAAGGAGGCAGTAAAAAAACCTATGAAAGGCACAGTGGACAATGTCCAGGTCATGAGTGGTCAACTGAACACCAATCAGATACTGATTCAGCCATACTATAGTGCATGATGCAAGCACCTCACCAGAGCTCTTGAGTGTGGGCTACCAACTGCTCATGTAGTATTTCATTAAGCTGACAATTGAAATGCTGTTGTTTGCTGGCCTGTTGTTCTACCTGCCAGGTGTCCACCACTGTTACCTCGAGTTTTTCACAATAACGAGAGCCTAAACTTGAATCATGACATTTCTGCTGAGTATTGTAGATGGGACAAACATTACACTTGATTGCTTGTCTGCATGCAATGCATTACTGGGTCTTCAGAATCTATTGTCACTGCTTCCGGTCAATGAATAGTGCAAATTCAATTATGCTTGTCTTTTCTTAGGTCTTCAACTGTGTAAATGTACTTAGATAGTAATTTAAGTCTCAAGGGTACTCATTCTGCTGATGACCAGAAGAAAGCACAGAGCTGTACACATCAAGCCATCTCACCAGAGCCGGGGTGGAAAAACACTGATCCAGGTCCCTACAACAGCACTGCTTATTGAATCTCCTTTCACATTGGGTATGTACCCAAGGTACATTACCAGTTTCATCATTGTTGAGGCACTTATAAAGAGCTTAGCTCCAACACTCACTGCCTGAAATTTGAACATTTGAGTTAAAGATGATGGTATGCCAGGCCAAGGCCTTCAATCTAGCCTTCAGTTTGCCTTGATGGGTCAATGTGGCCAATGGAAAATAGTTTCACATAGCCAACAACAATTGAACTTTGACATTTATGTGCCCTGGTCCTGGGTCTGCCTGCTTATTTATCCACTCACCACTGGATCAGGAGGTGAAGGGAAGTCTCGGTCCTGTCATCATATGGGTTGGTGTCATTCCTGGTTCTACCTCCTCTGATACTAACCATGAGGTCTCTGGAGAGATCCTTGCCCTCCTGCTGAAGAACAGAATCAAAGATGTCAACAGTAGTAATGCCACCCATCATGACCATTGCTTTCTTACTGCTCTTCTCAGTGTTCCCCTTGCTACCAAAAAGATGGAGGAGGAGGATTCCCAGAGCATCCTTACACTTTGCCAGTGGTTCTACAAGAACAAAGAAAAGGGTGGCAATCCCAACAACAAGGTATACAGAGTCAGTAACTGCCATGTCCTGCACAAAAACACCGAAGTTCAGTGGCCAGTTGCCAGGTTTCGTAGAGTTCAGGCAACTGGTCTGGACTGGTTGCAACCGGTTGAAACCAGTGTACAGCCCCTCTATGTACTATACTATATTCGGTAATTTTTGGTAAAATTTCCACATTTTTTCAAATTTATTTGGAGTTTGTTTTGGCTCATGTATGAAGATATTATGACTATTTGACTCGAGAAGTATGATATCTCACCTGGTAATGTGTCGATACACATAATCTATGGCTCAGACAGTGGGTATATATGTGTACTACATTTAGTTTGCTAGCAACGGAGCGTAAAACACACATGATCACATGTGATCTACACATAGATTGAATAATCAAATCATGTATACCTCAAAAACAGTCATAGCTCAGCCAAATCATAACCATGTTATGTAAATATTGGCTCAGATTCAGGGTATACCTCCATACTACCTCTGATACAGCCACTGCTAAGCGTGAAATTCACACACCCCTGAGGATGAGACCAGTTTCAGTGGCAACTGGTTGCAACTGTTCTGGACTGGTTGCCAACATTTTGGAACCTCTTTCAAACAGTCTCGGTCTGGTTGCCTCAATTGTGGGCAAAAAACCTGACTGGACTGGACTTTTAAACACAATTGATTACAAGCACAGAAGTGGGGACACAGAGAATGCAAGAGCTATTAAGGCGAAGCAACACCAATTGGATGACAAGATTGAAACTATTACCAATCTTGAAGCACTTCACAATAATGTCACACAATTATGGTCCAACATCAAGTTCCACCACAATGGCATGTTCAATATACTGCAGCCATCTCGGTCGACATTGAAGGTGGCACACAATATACCTCGGACTCGGACTGGGCTGCATTCTTAGCTGCTGAGAAGAAGGTCAGGGATGGATGTAGACTCAGAGGGTTGAAGACTGAGAGACTAAGATGAGGTCCTGTGCTTGAATCAAACAATAAGACTTGGAGAATGAAGGAGATGCTAAGAGAGCACACACTCCTCTGAGAGGACCAAAGGACAAGGAACTTGGAGTGAGCTGAGAGAACTGAGTGATATTTCAAGTAGTTCTGGATTGGAGTTTATAGAGATTTTGGTGTTGAGATACTACACTATGCATACATATAGACAAGGTATATATTTCTCACAATGCTTGTTATTTACAGCTCCATATTCATTCTACAACATACATGATTAGTAGACATTGTAGAGGTGACACCGTGAAAGGCATCATGAGAAGAGACAGAAAAAAGGTAAAGATAAACAAGAAAGGGGTCAATCATAACAGATTATTCTATTCCAGAGTGCTGCAGAACTTTGCTGTGCCCATGTTCACAACAAAATGCTAGAAAATGCTTCATTGCTTTGTGACCATTTCCTCAAGGACATTGTAGTGAAAATCATCCGTTAAAAATCAGTCCTATTTGTATAATTTGGGCCTGAAGGAGCATGGGCTCTAGAATGTGGTAACCCTATTTACTAGCATCATGTTATTTATGTTGAATATGATTGGGCAGTTGATAACACAACAACTAATATAAATCCTGCATCTCTGCTGTGTAAGTATAATCACTTGTATTCTTTGATAAATTATGTCCAATTTCTTCTGTGACTTTTGCTGTAATGAATTGGTTAGTGTCAAACTTGACATTGAGATTGTCATAGGAAGAGAGCAATGTTTGAATTCATTGTGTCACTTTGGGTGAAGTATTGGATGGGGACATAAAAATAACAGTAAGTTGTCTCACCAGCCAGGAAGCATCAACATCTAATCAATGCCACAGTAGACTTTGTGTTGAAAGGAGACTACCTAGAGGCTCTGGGATTGCCCACTGATTACTTTTAGTATAGATGCCACTTCATGAGGTTGACAGATATGCACCAATGCAGAATAGTCAGTGGACAGTTGTGACTCCAGGGACAGACATATCAGATGGCAACTAGCAGGTTCTAAGGGTGCAAGTGATTATTCTAGTACATATGTGATTTTGAAAATCGTACCTACCTAACCTTTCTCAAATATGATTCGAGATGGTAATGGGGTGACTACAACAGACCAGGAGAGTGAGAGAGCCTGAGGGTCCAGATGTAGCAGACTGGAAGAGACAGGGAGAGTTGGGGCACAGAGAGAGGTGGAGCCAAAGAGAGTGTAGCAAAGTTGTTGTCTGATGGACTTGAACCAGGTAGGATCACTTGAACTTGGATCAAATAATAAACTTCTTAGTGGTGAAATCTACAACTATGAATGAAATATCAATGAATTTGCCAGTGTTGAATATTCATGGAAAACTTTCAACAGGGTCTCCACCAGAAAGTCACACGATACCAGGGCTATTGAATCAGTAGTATTCTATTCATCCACTACTATGATTCTTGACTAGTGAATTAACATGTTAATGTCTTATTCACTTTAGTCATTTACACTTATTCATCTTACTCATCTTCATTAGTAATCTTCTATGATGTCATCAACATGTGCATCATCCTATTTGGTATTACTAATAACCCTTTGTCAAAAATGCTATTCAAGCCACTAATGGACAACCAGGACAAGTATTCAGTCTTCTTTCCATTGATAGAAATATCAACCTCGATGAACTGGAGTTGTAGACCGATCACTCAGAGGAGTATGGATATGGGGTCTTCCAGTGTTTGCTCCCACTAGCTAGACTTCATTCATAAATATTCATAATGTTCATTGATTGAACATGCCTTGGCGGTTAATGTCGAATTGCCAACCCACATCAACTCAGAAAACGACAGCCTGCAGATGATCATGAACATTCTGCTCAACACTGAGATGCAAAAGAGTAGACTCAACTACATCACTTCCCTTCTTCTTAGTGTATCAGGTCTCAGAAAATCCCGGCTGGCCAAGATCCTCAAGGATACAGAACTTTTTGATTGTTTATTCAATCTGTTCAGATATAAGCACTTTTGATCACGCTATAGCTCAAATACCTTGGGTCTTAGTGTTAGGGCTATATCATCTTGGAAGGGGGTAATTGGTAAGTTTTAAAACTGATTTAACCATTTCATGCATTGCTCTCATGGTATTCAGGCAATAATCCCCATCTTGGATCAGTCCATTTACATCTTGGATTTCTTGGCTGCATCAATCCCCTTTCGTGATGTCTCTGAGCCAGACATGTCTGGGCTGGAGAAGGTGGCTGCCTTTACAGCAGAATTCACTGGCATCTGATCAAAGCTAGAACAGATATCAATATCAAAATTGCTGAGAGACATGATGGAGGCTGTCTATCTCAACAGCTGGATGGCGGATTTCAACAAGATTGTTGTAGACGACAAGACAAGGCAGCTGCAGCTTTTCGAATTCTTTGGAAGTGAGGAGGTTGAGGAACAGACCATGTACAGAGCAGGACTGGAGCGATATTGGGACAGGGTGATTGCCATGGCACAGTCACAATGTGACTTGATCCCCCTAGCCACGCAGACGCCCATCATGGATCAGGTCAAGAGGACCATGCCTTCAAAACTCATGGCACTCAAATATGGTGTCATGATCAAAATTTTTCCACAAAAGTTCTGTTTGATCACAGCTACCCAAGCCACAGATCAAGCAGTTGTCTACGCTCTTTGCGTGAATCAAAGTCAAACGTGCTGGAGATGCCCAAACTGAGAAAACTGCCCATCATCTGTCGGCATTGCCTTCAGGCGGTGTCGAGATCTCGGAAGAAGAGCTGACAGATCATACCCAATTGCAAAAATGCTTTCTCAGATATTGTGTGCCAGCAATGACACGCACATCATTCCCTTGGATGAATCCTGAGATCATGAAGAAGATGGAAACCTTGACGAAGAAGTTGCAGTTGGGCCTCATGAACTCTTACCATTTCCAAAAAGACCTTTTGGCAAATGACTGCTCCCTGGGACTTACGTGTCAGCATGACCAAGATCATTACCTCTTTGATCAAGGTCAACAAAATTGACGGTATCTGGAATTGGCTGGATGGTTTCAACACAAAACCCATCTTAGACATTGGTGATCCCCTGGACATCCAAGATGGTCCGATTCAGCTAAATGACCAAGAGATGGCACTTGGTAATCAAAGCACCCGTCTACAATCATACCTTGGTTTGCATCAAAAAAAATCACAAATTTCAAAAATTGATCAAGGTCTGCATGGTACCTGGCCTAGGACTTGGGATTGGCAAGGAGGCAATTTCGATTGCATTGGAAGGTTTGAAAAAATTCTTGCAGGTAATGATTTATTAAAAATTTAAAATAGATACTCGCAAAATGCTTGGAAGGGCACATTCAACATCAACAGGATCCCAAGGATGCCTTTGATCCGACAACACTCAAACCAGAAGATCTAGAGCTCGCCACTCTGTATCCATTGGAGTACCCAGAAGCTATGAGCTCTGAACTGAACAAAATCTGGACCACCAAGCAGAAGGATGGCAGAATCAGAGAGCTGTGATCAATTCCGACTTACAAAGAAATGAAGATCACATCCAAGGCCATTATTGAGGATAGCGATGAGGAGCTAGGAGAAGGCAGTAGCTCTAAGATGCCTGATCCATGGGCACTGAAGGCCATTGCATCAGGTATATATGATAGATTTACATGATTGTGCAATTGATCATGCTGACACTCTAACAGTGGAACAAGACTCGGACCCTTTGTCTATCCTCAAGAGGATACATGGCATTCAAGATGTGGATGCAAGTGAAGAGACAGAAGGCCCAGAGCTTGAGCATCATCAAGCTAGACAACTCCAGGATCTCCAAGTGGACATGGATGATGAAAGTGATTGTCATTCTTCTCTAACCATTTCAAAATTAATGCTGTTCCCAGCCACAACAGAATATACTTGGCGGCAGATGCAAGCAACAATCTGCCAAGCAATAGAGCCACTATTCGGCAATGCTCCTGGCATGGTGGCCTTCTTGTAGTACATCATAAGAAGCATCAGAATGACTGATCCAGAATGCAAAGCTCAAGGAGGTCTTAGCTTGGGTTCAGTCATGGAATGGTTCTCCTTTGGTGGATGATGTTTATGCTCACTTGATCAAACTGAGCAAGCAATACAACGGAAGTCTAATCAAGTTTTTCAATGGTGCTTGTAGAATCATGGAGGAGAAGAGAAGAGATAAAATGATGCTGTTAGTGAGATGGTCCAGATGACAATAATATAGTTGTGTCTCAGTGGTTGTTGTTGCCATGTTTTGTATCTGAATAAACATATGTTATTTCTGCTCTTCACAATTCACATTCACAATTCAAAATTAAGAATTTCAGGCCAGATTGCTCAAGCGAACTTGCCATCATCAAGGAAGCAAAGAACTCAAAATCAAGACACAAAAGGTTGACAACAAACAAGACAGTCCCATTGAATAGCTATTTCATCAGGAATCTTTATATTTCTAATAAGATCCTAATGTCATGTCATCATCAATCCAGATGGATTTGTGGATTCGGTCCATGACAATTTTTGTTTCCTTTCCAATGCATGGTGGATGGCAGATGTGGATCCGCTGGCAGCATGCTGGGTCATGTAGTCTAATCAAACACTGAAAAGTGATGATATGATTGGATATGATGTGGTTACATGAGAGGCCATTTCAAGTACACTACAAGAACATTCCTTCCAAATCTTGATAACTCAGTCACAACTTGAGAGTGTGTCAAACAATTTTGATATGAATGTTCAAATAAAGTTGGACGAAAGTGAATAGTTATCCTACTACTGACCATTATGTTTTTGGCAGATTGATCCTCACCAAGGTCCAAGGATCTACTTTTATATAATACATCATCTGAGATAGATGAATCCCTGTCTACAGAACACACCCCTGGCAGGGTCCATATTTTTATTTTATTATTTTATTTTTAGTATTGTCTGTAAACTTACGCCCCCAAAGAAATTAGGAATCCTGGTTGGATTGGTCCTTCAACCCTCCCTCCTTTAATAAAAGCATTCCCTAAGAAATTTGTGTCTGTCAATGTCAAAAAAAGTGCCTTATATAGAAATTCTTAATGGATATTCTATGGAGTAGAAACTCATCCAGAGATCTTTTGGGCAGAGTTTCTATTTGAAGTGGTGGGGTTGGGGTACTGGGGCGATCGGGTTGGGGAGGGAGGGTGCCTACTTGCGATGTCATTTGTACTATACCCTACTCTCAGTTGTAATGGCAAAATCCACCCAAAAGTGACCTCCTGGACAACATTTTTGGATCTTGACGATGTCCCAGCTCTCCGGAAGGCTAAAATGTGCATGTTTTGGTGTCAACCGTGTACAATAGAATCTGCCTTCACACCGAGACCTTCACACCAAGATCTTCCCCACACCGAGATCTTCACACTGAGATCTTCACACTGAGATCTTCACACTGAGATGATCTGCACCGAGATGATGCTTGCAGGCCATTTATTGAGTATCTACTACATCCTACCTGTCGGACATTGAAATTAACTCTGGGTGAGTTCGAGGTCCATATTCTATATGTGTAGTACAATAGATATACTATAAAGAAGAAGGGAAACTCTTGTAGAGAACTTACTAGGCATTTGAGATATAAATATTGAGTATCTAAGAAGAGTTTAGAATATTTATTGAGAGCAAAGTGAACTAATATTCAAGGATGAGGGATTCACCCTGATATACTACTGTACATAGGCCCTTGTTTGTGACCAGATCATTATAGCTGTTTGTCCATGCTTCTAGATACTTCTCACTGA
Source organism: Leccinum rimulosum (assembly GCA_038091395.1). Taxonomy (NCBI): domain Eukaryota; kingdom Fungi; phylum Basidiomycota; class Agaricomycetes; order Boletales; family Boletaceae; genus Leccinum; species Leccinum rimulosum. Next base: position 13,592 of record JBBPOJ010000448.1, read on the forward strand.
ACATGTTACATTCTTTCTCTGTCAGCTTGGTTTCTGCCATCTCTTTCCAGAAACATTGGGCCATTTCTTGGCATAGATCATCAATGTTCATTGTTGCATCTTGATCTGTAGCAGTGACCAAGAGATGGGTGATGGGAAGAGTTAAAAAGGTCAAAACTTTAATCATGTTGTTGGCTATATGTGCCATGAGTGGCCAACAAATATGGAAACACAATTAGAATTAGAACATTGTCATTGATCAAGTTAGCATGATTTGCTTATGTCCTCTAATACTGGATTCCAGGTATCAAGGTTTGACTCTTTGTTGCTGAGGCCAGGCCTCTATACCCATTAGTGTGGGTATGGGATTACGCCACAGCCACCACACTTCGCCAACATGTCTCACTCCAACTTGACCTCTCCTCGCTGGCACAACACTGCCAACTTATTGTACCTACTGTAACAACACAACCTCGGTGTACACTATGAGACCCACTTCTTCCTCTTAAGTCGACGGTAGATTCAGGGTGATGGAAAAACTGGGCTTTGGCTCTTCGGGTACGTTTTCACTATGAATCAGCTATTTTGTGTATTGAAGCCACCATCGTGGTATTACAGCTTCCATATATATGACTCAAAATATTGTAACCGTAAAGTTTATGTGATCAAACTCAAACATTCCCTCAAAGGTGTATCATTGGTGGAACGAGAACAGTCAGTGATGAAGGAACTCGAAGGGGGTCCTGGGATCCCCAGCGAGCTCGCCATCTCACAGGAATGCCTGCCTTTCCATCCATCAACAGCCACTTGGGAGCGGGCTTAACTCGTCGTGACGTCATCGAGTCGCTTATTTATACATTGATCTATTGTCTATGTGGCTCGCTTCCATGGTTGAAGGATTCCTCTCATTTGAAGAACTCGTTGATACTCAAGTTCAAACAATTCCCTGCAGAAACATTGTGCCAGGGACTCCCTTGCGAATTCACTATGATGCTCAACTATGCTCACACCCTTTCTTTTTCAGACACGCCTGAGTACGATCATCTGTATTTGCTACTCCAGAGCATCAACTCCAAAATATACCCCACCACACTGAATACTTTGGCTTTTGGGCAGTCCGTTTTTCTTCCCTCTCCCAGAACTCCCCCTGCTCTGATACATGAGCCAACTGGCTCACCAATTGCACATGCCACAAGAGCATGCTCTCGCATGCAAAAGAATTATGGCCGTGGAACGCTCATAAGGTACTAGTAACTGTTCCTCCACGTTTCAATCTGATTTTGTAAGCTAACATTTAGTTCAAGCACCTGTGCCTAGTGCCTTCCACAGGGAACCATCCAGGCCTCACAGCACGTAGTTATGACCTTATTTGTTGCCTGTATATTCTGTATGTTCTGTATGTGATATGTTTTGTTGTAATGAGTGGATCAGTTGAGCCAACTTGGGCTGCATTCTGACTTCGGCCGGTCGTAATGGTTGGTCGGGCCAGGCCGAGTTGATTTGTTTGGTTTAGCAACCCGGCTAACTGAGTCATGTAATGATTTGGCGACCCCTGGAGTCGGCTGGCGACTAGCCGAGTTGCAGCCACACTAGGGCCCTAGATTCAATGCAGCACATAGTCAATGTGCTCGCAATGCATTTTCGGGCTGCTTGCAGCTCTTGGTTTTGCCTTGTGATCTTTCATATGCTGTGGACTCAAAGTAGAGGAGTATGCCAAAATATTTGTTTCACATACCTTGCTATATTTCATATTGGTGTACATATGCAACTTACGAATGTTTCACCCTCTTCCTGTAATACTATGCTATGCAAGCCCGCCAAATTACTGTCCCATACTCTGAATACTGTGACCTGCTCTCCCCATTTCATTCCTTTACGTTGTTCTATCTATTCCTTTTTGGCATCACCACAAAAGTTGTAGCCCCTATTTTTGTGATCCTAATGATGAGACAATCTGATCTAATCTGGAATAGTCTCATTTTTTACTTAGCCTATGTTAATATAATGATTTTTGGCTAATGTCATCTTTTTGTGCTTTCCAGTCAGAATTAGTGCTTTTTAAATTGGATGCTTGAATATCATTGACTAATGTAAGCATGCTTCCTCATTGTTGCGGTACAATTTAAAACTGTTCAGAGTACTATAGGCACTCTCTACCACTACTTTCTTTTGACTGAAGCTTTGACTGTTCATGATGCCATGCCTTCGGCACATGCCAGAGGTCCAGGTACCTGTGTTTTGTTATCCATTGTTGGTATGTTGGAATTTACTATGGTTGGTGATTGGTCTCATTGTCATGACTCATCATGCAGCAGTCATTTAAAGGCATCTGAGAATGGAGCATGTGGCCCGGGGCCTATCTGCCATTGACACTGGCCAGTATGAGCCATTGATACTACCATCTGTCCTTTGCTGTGTTATTGTGGGGTTTACTCCTCATCCACACTGCTATCATACTGTACTAGTAGCTATGAATCTGTATTCAGAACACTATATTGGTTGAAAATTGGATTGATTGAATTTTGTATTGTTCCAATGGACACGTCCTCTTGAGAAGAGATTGAGATTTGAGGCAAGCATTGAAATCTACCTAGCACATGGTATATTAATTGGTATAATTTGGTTCTATTGGAATTGAATTGGAATAGGGGCTATGGTCTCTATGTGAATGTCGGCATTTGATCAGCCTTGGGACTGCTTTCTAATCAAAACCCATGGGATGGAAAGTGCTTTTGATAATTTTGGATGGGATTCTAACTATATCATAACACCGCCAGCATATTTTGACCTTGTAATGCTGAACAACAAACTAACTGGGGATGTAGTTAGTAGGTGCAAGGGTTCACCTTGTGATAGGCTCAACCCTAAAGGGGTTCAGGGAGTTCGGAATCTTCATCGATGAGGGAGACGGCAATGAACAGTGGTCCGAAGGTAGTCCGGAGGTGCTTACAAGCAGCCCGGTTGTGGTCCAGTAAGGAGGACAGAGAGTCCAGTGCATCGGCAATGCAATGGATGGTGAGGAAGAGCTCTGTAGTGAGCTATGAGGTGAAGGGAAACATTTCCTAGTTGATGGTAACTCGTAGATTCCGAAAAGTGTATATCTGAAACTAGATACCAGTCTTTTATAGTCTCCGGGCATTCCTGGGACTGTGTAGCTACATCCTAAGTATGTATAGAGATCCCAAACAAAACAAAACAAAAAGGGAAAATAAATACAAGGTAAGAATATCAGTCTCTGGTCTGCAACAAGCATAGACCGGTCTATGTAAGGGAAGTCCGGATGTACATAACTATCAGTATGAAAATTGAAAGAGGTCTGGACTATGAAAGAGAGGACCAGAGAAAGATAGGAAGGGGAGACTATGTATGTGAAAAGCATGAAAAATACCCTATATACAAACACAGATCTACAGGGCTCTACAACACCTTATAAGACATAGCAATTAAATTAATTTTTTTTCAGCATAAGCGCTTACCATTGGAGGAGGGATAAGCCCTGTGGAAGTAAAAATCAGATCTGGTTCTTATTGAATGTCTAGGTGACTGTCGTGACTCAATTACCTGAAGAAATCTCAAAGCAATCGGTGAACTGACTTCCTCTAATCTCAAGCAAAACAAGACTCTGATCAGTTCTTTTAATATAAAGGCCTACATTTTGTTATGCTCACAATCATGGCAATGCTACGTCCTTGCCTTCTTCTCTTGCCCATGACAAATTGTGAATCCACCTATTTGACCACTCTGGCATCATTATTATAGAGGTCTCAACTAAAGCTCAATTCAGAAGCTTACTCCACTTTTTCTGCTCTTGGAAAATGTCTAGGTTCTGATGATTTCCTAGCATACTCTCATCCCGCAGCTCCTCCTGATAACACAGCTCCCCATCGCCTATTGGGTCTGATGAGGAGCAATCCCCCCTTTGCCATCTGACAGGGAGCAATTCACACTTCACCGTATCTCAGTTGTGGGTCACTGTTGGTGCAACATCATGTCCGAGTCTGTGAAGATGAACATGCAGATCAAAGAGCCTGAGGGTGACAATGAGATTATAATTGGCACCCAGGCAATGGTGCAGGGCGTAAGTGCTACAATTATCCAATACAGTTCTAGCCTCAACCTGAACTATTTTCAGACTCTCTACCGTGATATCAATGTTGATGGTATTGAATCAATGATCAACTGGGGTTTAGTAAAGGTGAGAAACTCAATACTCACATACAGTAAAAGGCTTTCTTGGTGTATTTGGACAGCCGCACTGCAGCAGGCCCCAGTTATCTTCACCATCGACTAGAAAGACTTCCAGAAAATTTTGTCTACCACTGCTGATTGCACAGCCCACATCTGTTTCCTTGAATGGTATAACTCAGTTGTTGGCAGGATGAAGCAGGGTTGTTCTGAAGATGCAGAGTATGGCCCAGGGGAAGTACCATCTGAAGAGAACAAATAGTTTGGCCCATCGGAACATGAGCTTTGTCTATTGGATCAATTTTTCTATCCCTGAATACACTAGCAATAAATAAGTGACATATTCTACCTACTATTTGAAGACCCTCTGAATATGATGTACCAGTAACATTAGCTGAGGTATGGTAATTATTGATACAGATGTGGTGTCCATTTTAACATACATTTTGTACATATATCCTTTAAATAACCTTCCACAATCCTTTATATGCAAGGATTGCACAAGGAGAGCTTTTCTAGCCTATACCTAGGGTTTACCCTAACTAGGGTACAAAAATATACTAGAATGATCTTTGGATCCACTACTTATCATGATGTTAGAACTATCTAAGTCATTGTAGATTATGATTGATATATTTTGATTTGTAATCAGATTGATATAGTTCTTCATCTCCACCACATACCTCAGGAGCATTGTCTGTCCACACATAAGAGTGAATCTCCTCTGCTATTTGTCCAAATGAATCGCCTGAAAGGTGGCTCCCAGTGGCACTGGTACAGAATGTGCTCATAGATTCACCTGGGGCCCAGGAGAGGGGGTTGTAGTTAGAGGCTCATTCAAGTTGGCCAGGTAAGAGTCCACTATGACATGATGAAGAAAGTGGCTAACCAGACATGGCAGTCATATCTGGCACATCTGAGTTCCAGTCACAGTAGGTGGTGGTGGTGGTCATTTCTGAAAATTCTCAAGTTAATTTTTTTTCCCTGAGCTAGCAGAAGTGAATATAGTTCCTTAGTATGCTGGGATAGGCTTCCAGTCTAGCCTAAGCCTGTTCAAGTTGGTTTCTATAATTTTTGAGGGGAATATCTATAAGGATACCTCCAATTGACTGTCACATACCAGTAGACATCTATTGAACATATTCCAACTGTTTCCTAAGTACCAGCTATTTATTTCACACATAAACAAGATGGTGCTCAACAGTGGCTGGTGCCACAATTCCACAGGATGGCATGTACATGCTGAGACACTATGGAAAGACAAAAGTCTGGAAAGCTTCAATCTTGCATGCATTATTCGAAACCATGGTATGAGTACTAATTGGCATTTTATTTATATTTCCTCATGCATCTTTTGTTAGATCAACCAAACTTAATGATCCCATCTAGGAGTGGATGATGCAATCACAGACCTCATTCTGGTCCAATTTGGCCCAAAGGGCTGAAAGCTGAACATCGAGTAAAAGACTGGAGAGCCCATCAAAGAAAGATGATCCAGGCTTCAAGGCACTTAATACCAAGTGGATCCATACAGCTGGTATTCATTTTGGTGTTGATGAAAACAATTGTGTGGTGTTTGCAGTTAGAATCCAGTCAGTCATTTGTAATCAAATTTTGAATTTAGATTTAGATGAAAACCTTAAAAGACCATGGAGTAAAATAAATTCACATGAGAAAGATAGAGTTGGAGATCATCTCCAAATATTAATGGACTGGTCATGATGTGTAGGAGACGTCACTTCAAATTCTATAAGTTATTATTCTTATTGTTTCATTAAATTGTTTCATATGGTATTAGTCCATGAAGAAACCATCTATACAGTTGTATAGTAATCATGGTCAAGGTGTTTCACATGTAGTAGTGGATTGATCACACTTGATAGATCTATTTTCCTCAAATCATCATAGACACTTCAGATATACTGTTGAGGGCATGCTCCAAAAGGGCATTTCCGCCATCAAGCACACTTTTTTTAATTACTTTGATCAACAGTCAGTGCAATCACCAGAACCCAAACTGCCCTTACAATTATGCTTCGGCTGGACAAGGTTGAGGTGAAGTTGGGCATCATGGTCATTTGTCAGCCATCTTCAGGATTGCATTGAATCATGCATGGAAAGAAGATGTACACCTTGAGAATGTGTCCAGTGGAAGATGTGAGGTGTCCAATGGTGGTGTGAGGTATGGCATTGAGAGGAAACTTCTTGGATATCCATTCATTGCGACTTCCCAGAGCAAGCTGATCTTCTCCTGACTGGGAAATCAGAATTTCGATATAGACATGGTTGTGTCTGTAGATGCCTGGTTTTCCATCATTGGAATGAGATGCACTCCAATGCTGTTGCTGCACATGAGCTTCTTGGTGACCCAGATGCTGTCGATATCTATTGAAATCTGAATGTCGTCCACAGAGAATTCAACACCATCCAATTGCTCAAGGTCCACATGAATATGTTTTCATTCTTCGCCACACACTGGGAGACAACCTTGGGTAAATATGTATGAACCCTATGGATATGGATGGTTCACATTCTGAGGACAGTATGCATAGTGCAACATTTCCTTTGCACTCACTTCATAGTCATCCTAGATATTATCACAAACACACCATTTACTGACCTATTTGTCAGTTTTGCATTTTAGTTTTGAATTCTCATTGAAGTATATGGACACCACATCTTTATACTATATGCTTTTTGTAATTCAGTTAGTCTCCACGATACAAAAGAGGATACATGAGGCACTGCTTGGACCTCACAGATTTACAATAGTGAAAATTAAATAACCTGGGCTGAATGATACACTATTAGATGAGGGAAAAGGTTTTCCAGACAGGTAGAGAGCAGTAGAGGGTATCAAAACATGGAAAACATACTAGATCTGGGACTTTGACACAATCTTCCACACCCCTGCTTGGCAAGCAATGCTGGTAGGTGAGTTGGTATAGAAATTGCTAAGTGCAGGCTAACTCCTTGTCAATTTTCATCCCATTTGAAACATATGTAAAGAACTGTCCCGAGGCATACTGAGTAAAGGAAAAGTATTCTTGACCTTCTGGAACCACTGTTCTAGTGAGTTATGACAACAGAGGGGATTAGCACAGTTGCACCAGGAGGAAACTGAACAATCAGCTTCAGCTCCTCGAGTCATAAATGTACACCAGTAGTAGAATCAAAGTCCCCCAGTGCTGTGATGCAACAGATGCCAAAAGACAGATTCTTTAAGTCTCAGTGAGGCATGCAAACAATCTCAAGTTCAGCCTAGGTTGAATGCAGCAGAAGGAAAAGTATAACCAAAAGGTGAGGCTAAGCTCTCATCTGTATTCAATAACTGGCTCATTGCACACTGGTAGTGTGCATAGATTTGAGGGGGAAAAAATACCTTAAAGGGGTTTTGACCATAGTAATATCCTCTTTGATTTGATCTGTCTGATGCAACAGATTTCACTAGGAAAGCAGGGAACTTCTGAAAGATTGAGGAAACATTGTTATGTATTTCATCACATGATGTTGAACTAGTCAAAAGTACTACTTAATTATCTCAGATCATGCACTTTCAAACACCAGTGCAGATGAATCCATCTACAAGGACACTCCGGTTACAGCCATTGTAATTCCGCAACCACCTCCATAACAAATGAATGGTCCTGATGCTCAGAAAGACCTTGCTGATGTACAAAAGCTGGCATTCATGTTAGCATTGCCTGCAAACCTGTTCCTTGTTTGTCAGCTAGGTCAGTGAATGATACTCCATTCTGTCATATACTGATGATCATTTGCTGCTACACTTCATTCTAGCTACAGGCACATCACTGTATGATGAGGCACTTAGATCAGCTATCCAAAGTAGTGTCTTAACCTCGTTTGGTAGCCATCAGGCTACTCTGACTTCCAGTTTCAACCAGACCCTTAATTTTAACTTTGATTACAATATCATCATCAGCAGAGATGCAGATACTCATGGAATTACCATAAAATACTAGTAGATGAAGTAGGTCTGCATCAAGAAGAAAGTTGACTGAAGTGAACTTTGCTTCATAGGTATTGAACAAAATCTGCCTATTCACAGTCCACCATCCTAGCCCCTGGTTACATATCATGATCATGATTTCCAGGAAGATATGCTTGTGTAACTTTACCCTAGTACAGAAACATCAATCATATCCCACCCAAGTGCGACCAAGTTGTGACCTACTACACACTCTATCTGAGTTTGTAATAGTCATTCAGTTTATATACCCACCGTCTGGGCTTTAATACATTTTCTTCCTACCACCATTGTCTTCCTATCCTTGGGTGGCCAGCACCTCACTATCCACCATTGTATAAACCAACTTTTTAGGCCATAAGTAGCAATGAGTCTTAAACCAATACAAAACAATTATGGGGTAATTAGTGAGTCTAGGACAATTGGTTGAGAATGTCAGGAGACCATTTCCTCCTAAGGGCACTGCTAATGTAGAAAGTTTCGGTAGTTTTTTGTCTCTAGATCTAAAATTTGGGCATGTTTATCAATTCCATATAGTAAGAGACACACTGTTCACCCTCGCTTAATTCCCCCCTCATCAGATTCCATTCTGTTTGATAACAAATCCTCTATAACTGAGCAAGAAATCTAAGTGCATCTCCTCCTTGATGTTTGGATATATGATGCTGACTTGATCATTTGTGTATAATCATCAAGATGCTGAGGTCAATATCTAGGAAATTGCATGTGTCCTGGGGGGACCAATCAAAAATGTATCCTTGCTTGTGTATAGTGCCAGGCAGAGTGCATTCTACTTCTGACACAAGTTTTCATCAAGGATTAAACTATGTATTATTTTAATTTACCTGGTTCACCATGTGCTGCCATTGGTGGCTGAGTTTGAAAAGTGATATGGGAATTCTTATGTAATTGGCTTTGGGAAAGATTGAAGGCAGGTAACATCTCTGCTGGCTACCTTGGGCCTTTATCCAACTTTACTACCTGAAGGTTCTCTATGGCACCAAAAAAGAGTACCAATAAAACCACTGAGAAGTTGAGAATGTTGTGCTTCTTTCACATAGTCCAAGCAGCCAATGGATAACATCTGCACTGGCAGAAATCCAAAAAGCTCTACTAAGCAGCAAGGAGATAGAGATTATTGAAAAGCTTCAACCTCAAGTGCAAGAAAAGTGGCACTTACAAAGATCTCTAAAAGCACCCTTATTTGGCAATCCCATTCGAGATCACATTGAACATGCCGAAAAGTTGGTATTCAGAACTTGGAAACCTTGCCACTTGAAAACTCCCCATGTTTGGCAGTTACTCTTATCTTTTGAGGATGGTCTGGATCATTTTGACAAATGATCTGTTATTCCTCTTCACTCACTTAAGATCTATTGGATGTCTCTAAGCTGTCGGGGCTCAAATTCATGGATCAAAGCAAAGACTTATTTCCTATTTTATGTGTTGGTGGTTGACACCTCTTTATCACTTTATCGCTGTATTTGGATGACATAAAGAAGAAGAAGAAGGCTGTAGAAACAAAGTGAGAGGCCATCGTTGAGCATTTAGAGGAAGTCTTAACAGATGAAGACATCCATTATTTCGACAAGGATTCCATCCATGAGGTTCAGCACCTGGCATTGTGGGTAGCTGTTTTTAAGTGGGGGTGGAAAGGTGTGAGTTTGGGTGCCGATAGCGAGACAAAGCATAGTGCAGGAGGAAACAGATGTGACTGAATGGGGAGGTGGTCTTCTCTGTAAGCCAAGGGAGAATGGAGTCACAGGCAGCCAATTGATCACCATTAAACTGGTGGGTAGCAAGCAACAGAATCTCCCACAAGCAAGTCAAATGGATACAGTACTGGAATTTTTCCAGATATCCAGTGATGTCCTTGGGTTCCACACTTACATATATGTATTTAGTCATGTTTGTAGGCTGGTTGCACATCAAGTATAATATAATATGAGTCAATTGGATGACCACAACAAGAAGGATATCTCTTCAACCATAAAAATCTCTCTACCTAACACTAGTCCAGATTTTATCTATGCACTCAACCACTGCTTATTTTATTATGTGTCCCAAATGAAAGAGTATTGTGTTTTACCTCGAACCACATTTTTGGAAAGGGCTCAAAATGATGTATATCGTCATCAACTTTGGATGAAGGTGTCTTGAGTTTGTGTGAGTTGTGTTGGATAAACATAACATTAAAGAATGGAACAATACTTCAAAAGGAGGCCTGGAAAGAAACCATCAGCTATGATGTGCTGTGACATGGCTCAAAAGAATGTCACAGACACATCTCCTCAAAGGTGGATTGATGACAACCCTCTGGTTGTTGTCCACCTCCATTGCATGGACATGCCTGCTGAGGGCTCCCCACCGTCCATACTGGTTGCCTACCTGCATTCTTATTTCCATGACACAGGATTCCTGCAACTACACAACATTGAGTTTGACCTGGGAACTGCCCACATCTATGATCTGGACTCTGGCGGTGAAGCTTTGGTCCACCCCATTAGGCCGAATTCTAATCATTTTTACTACTCACAGCAATGAGAGCCAAGGGGACTTGTTTGCAGGAAAGGATAGGCAAGGGCAGAGTATTTCAGCAAAAGTCTCTCAGGTAAGATTAATTCCCTCTGCTATTGTTTGCAATGGCTGATGAAATAACTAATATCAGTTTTTCTAGGAAGCTAATCATGTAGAACAGTTTCTGAAATTATTTCTTCATCAGTAGTGGATGTTATCATCACTCAGGTCTGCAGACTTGCCTCAGTTGGGCAAGTCACCTTGGATTTGTTGTATACAGATGACATCCTTCAGGCCAGGACTGGAAGAAGTGAGCACAGCTAGATCAGGAATCTAGCTGGCTGCAGGAGTCACTGGTAGACAGAATCTTGTATGTCCTCCAGGAAAAGGCTCCAATTGATGGGAAACATCACTGTCTGGGCGGCGTCCAAACATTGGTGTGATCTTCATCACCATGTGCCACCATCATGTCAGCGATAGTAATAAGCAGTTGTCTTGAGGCGGTATTGAGTAACAGGGTGAAGTTTTCCATCTCTATTTTTGGATGCAACCGCTGTGCGGTGAATAGTCAATGCGATGTCAGGGATTGCCTTAGAGCAGGCATGCTGACAGGGCTAATTAGCATACCACTGAAAGTGGACATGGTGAGGGGGGATTTATGAAGAAGGGGGTGTTGTCGAGGAGGGTTTTGGCAGGACCTAGAGTTTTGAATGCATATCAGCTTCCTTTGGATGCTTTTAGGGGACTGGCTGTACCTGTCCTCCCCCACCCAGACAGTGATGGGGGTGCCATGCCTGGTAAGTAAGTCTCATTTGATGTGGCGTCTAAACACACTAAGGTTTTATATCTTCTTTGCTTTTCAACCATGCGGATTCTTGGTCCATTATAGCAGCAGAGTGTGCCAGTTCCCTCACTAAAGGAATCCTGCTCACTGAAATCTCCCTGGAGTCCCTCACTGCCAACAGGCTGAAAATCTCAACTGAGAAGGTCGACGAGATCATACAGGACAAAGCATCCATGGTTTTTACTAGAAGAATGGTGATTGTCAAGACGAAACATAGTCTGGCTGGTGTGAAAATGGAGCTACATCATGTCTTTGTGCCTGTAGACAACAATATCCTGGATCTCACGAAGTACCAGACATACACTAAATTATTGGTTCCACCCAAGATTTTGATGTTAATCAAGAACTTGATTGCTTGATGGCAATCATTGCATGGACTTACCTCCATGACCATCTCCTCCAGAACATTGTTATCATTGCTAAACAAAGTATGTAAACCAGGGAGGAAATACTTGTTAGGCAACAGCTCAACATGCTGGTATGGCGATCCTTGGACCACGAGATCTGTGTGCAACTATTCCAGTTTTGTTGACATATTTTTTGCAATCATGGCCACATAGCTTGTATCGCCCATCTGAAACTTTGGTTGATGGTTTGACAATGACTTTGTATCTCTCTCCAGTATGGTTTCATTCCATCCTCAAACCATTGTTGATCTGTTGGGTCGGACAAGCCATAAAGCTTGAGCACACTTTTGGATGAGATGTGTGTAACATAGCTTGTGGTCCAGTCACATAGGTAGGTCATGTCAAAAGTGACATGCTCCTCTTCTGTCAACTTGTGGGCTTTCAGATCGGCTAGCAAGGTTTTGGCCACCTTTTCACGAAGGCTTTGTGAGTCTTTTTTCTCTGATTTGCTGTATGATCAATGGAAGCCAGAGAAACAGCCTGTATAGGAGAAGCAAGAAAATCCAACACCTTGATCATGTATTTTGCAGCGGATTCCATCAGCTGTGTCAATGATGATGGTCAGGTTCTCTGTGAATTGATTGATAAATTTTTGATGACTCACACCACACATGACAGGATTCCATGAATTAAAGTAGCACAAGCTTAATCCTCCACTCTTCTTGTAGGCTCTGGGTTGAGGCCATCAATAGTTGTGTTGCGATACTGAGAGTGGTGCTGTTTTCGAACAGATAACCCTGGTGAGCATTTAATTCAGATAAGCAGTGTGTGTCTCTTTCGAATCAAATCTGTCCAGTGTGGCCAGAGTTTGAGATAGCTTGTCATCCTCTGTGTCATCATGAGTGGCTGGCATTCGGTTTTCACTGATATGCTGCTGGATGAGAATGCCATCCTGTGATTCCAAAACTTGATCTGCCAAAGCAAAAACAATGAAATGCATAAGACGTCGACGTGTCATGCAACTTACCCATGTTTATGAATTTTGCCAGCCATACACCACCTTTCTTTAAGATCTTGTTTGCCGTGGTGATGACTGCTTGGAAAGTGACTTTGCTGTTTTCGTTCTCTGCTTTTGCAAGCTTCTCCTCTGCCACCAATTTCTGTTGACACACTTGTAAAACTTCCTTGGGGCTGTAGCGTTGAATGTAAGCTTGACGATGATTTCCATTCAATAAGATCATCTGGCGTGGTTCTTTGTCTGGGGAGGTGGGGGTCCACTCAATAGGGTCTGTGTAGAGGCCAGAATGGCAATGGTCCAGAGAGGTTGGCACGATCCATTTTTCTTTGACATCTATAACAATGGTGTTCTCCATGACCTTGTTTTGCAGCAAGTTCTTGAACATTGTCATGCATCGACTCCAGGAATTTCTCTTCAATCGGACGAGGATTGATGGTGTGAGTAATCAAAGTAGACCCTCTGCCCAGGTCATTGTTTGACAAGAGGCTGATGATTCCATAACCCATTGTCATCTCTTCAATCTGCTTATAGAGATTTTCAAACATGTCCTGAACTTCAGTCTTGTGGACAGGCTTCAAGGTCGTTTTCTGATTAACCCTAAGTGTTCTTGAATGTATAAGCATGCTGACAACATGTATTATGTATAC
>JBBPOJ010000449.1:0-27054 GCA_038091395.1 Leccinum rimulosum
CAACGCAGTCAGTAATCCCTGTTTTACATCTTCACTGAGGCCGGAAGAGGAGTTGGGGTCGGAAGTGAGAGTGGATTTAGCGCGAAGGATACCTGTTGTGGTGGCATCAGATGATGAGCTTCGCTCCTAAGAGATGACGAAGCCTGGACGTACTGAGTTTTAGAACACTGCCGTATTCTTTTTTGTTCCAAGCCGTCACGAGGATATCTCGTAACTCTGGGTGGGTCTTGAATAGTTCCTTTGCGCTTTTAACTTCGTTGTACTTTGTGTCCAAGACGCCTCTTGAACCTTTAACAAACCCGTTGAGAAGGCCCCGCAATTGCGCCGGTCTCCAAGAACTGGGATCAGAAGGATCGTCTGGTAAATCATCTTCGACGGCGTTCGTCACTTCAAAGGCGTCGAATGAAAGGGTACGCGAGGCGGACATGGTGGAAGATAGTAATGCGCCAAACCATTCCACGATCGACTTTATACAATCCCCTGTGGATGATTTGTGGTGCGCCAATCCGGGCACAATTGGCAACAAACGATGGTCCACTCCGACTCCACAGCATTTTCCTGTGTACGATTTGACAACGCTTAATTATTTATTGTTTCTCAGATTCCACAATCGATTCGCCGATGCTGACTCAAGTTTCGGCTAACGCGTTCTGACTGAGGGTGACCCCCCGGGCTGTTGGGCGAGCCTTCCTGCGTCGATTGTGGTTTATATTTCCAGATCTTTACGGTAAATGGCCCATCCGGCCGGGGGGGACACCCGTCAAAGCACAGCCAGAAGGCCAGGCGGGAGGCACGTGGGCCCAATCTCGACGTAGGGGAACAGCTTAGATCGATGTAAGATAATCCACAGCATGCGCGCGACAGCGCGCAGAGAGAAATAAATAAATTGTTCTTTGGCACTCTGGACGTCGGTGTACTTTTTTTTTTTTTTTTTTTTTTTGTTTCCATTTTCGTCCCTTTTGGGGTCAGACCCTATGTGGGACGTACTAGACTAGGTAGTGTATGGGGCCCTGCCCCGCCGCTTCCCTGGTTCCACGAATGCCCCAGTCGGTGTACTTACATACACTAGTACGCCCACGCTGCCGATCATTAGTTCCGTGCGTCCCTGGCCCCACCGCTCCAGCCAATCAGAGTCTTTAAGCTTTGCCTTAGTAAAATGTGGGGCGAAAACCTTACACTACGTCGTGGAACACTGCCAATCGTACACCCAAAATTTCAGGGGGTTTCCGACTCGGGTCGTCCAGCGTGGGGTACCAATGATTTCGTAATCCGTTTACTTAAAGTTTGTTTTTTTCCTTCTTTCTTCTCGACCCGAGATCTAGGGCGCCGATATAGTCGACGGCACGAGGACGCTCGTACTCGGTCTCTTGCGGTTCGTGTTTCGTGTTCCATTTTTCGGCTCTGATACTGACACACTTTCTAGACTGATCACCAGCAATCTCTCCGGCTCTGTCCGCCCGATCATCGGTCAAGAAATACCCAAGTGGGCGAACAAAAGGGCGGAAGTAAGCTGGGCTCGTGTGCGTTCAGGGACCCCTAGTTGACAATGGGTGTGTTCGTGTTTGACCTGCTCGAGGCGCTCCGCCAGGCTCATCGACGTACACGCGGCTAGGACGTATGAGGATCAGAGGCAGAGCAGTTTCAATGACATTTGGGGGTAATGGGAACTTTACCGCGACGAAACGAAACGCGACTGACATTGATATTGGACGAACAGCCAAATTGACGATTTCTTTGTAATGCGAGGTCTCTTCAGCCAGTGGCAAGGACAGCGAGCCCCACAATCGTTCCTCCGACACCTGGCCCAATTGATAGCTTGGGGTGCATACTCCCGTAATCCATTGAAATTTGGGTCACCCTATCGTTCAATCAATTTGCTGATATCTCAACAAGATTGAAACAAAATAGATGAAATAAAGACCGTCCATCAACCTGCCTTGGGCTGAACCTGCAACGCCTCCTCCAACTCCCTCACCCTCGCCTCCCACCCCTTGGCTTCCTCCAACCGCCCTTCCAAACTCCGGATCTCCTCCAGCACACGAATGAGATCGCCAGCGGCTGGTACACCATCCGACAGGGTCGTCATTGCGACTGGCTGTGACAAAAGGGCGACATCGGTAGAAGGGGAGGAATCGGTGTCGGCAGCGGACTCCGAGGAAGACGAGGAGGACCCGATAGGAGTAAACGTCCATCGACCCGTGCCATCCCCGACGAGCGTCAGCAGGTGCGTATGATACTTCGTCAGTGCAGGTCTGAATATGCCAGATCAATACTCGCGCATAAAGACAACACTGGTAGCTCGACGTACCTCAGAGAGATCGTGATGAGCGAGATACCAAGCGACTTGGCATGCTCGTACATCCGGCCTTCAACATCGCTCGATACAGCACTAGTACACTCTATACCCATCCGAATCAGCGCGAGCGCGACATTGCAGTCAAAAACACGTACCGTCCAAGATGGCAAACTTGGGCCGATGATAAAACACGCGCGAAAGCGCCATCTAACAAAGCACACAATCAGCAAACTGTGACTGCGACGAACCACGCGACGTACCCGCTGCTTCTCCCCCCCGCTCAACACATCCCTCCATTCCTTGACCGTCCCCCACCCGCCTTCTCTCTCAACTAGGTACCCAAGATATGCCGCTTCCAAAATCGCTTGCAACTCCTTCAACCCCTCCTCCGCGTTTCCTCCGTAAACAACATAAAACTCGCCAAGCGTCTGGGGATAAATTACTTGCTCCAACAACGAACCCGTCACCATGTATGCACGCTGCGGGACAACGAACACGCCAGGTCTTGGACGCCCACTTAGAGTGTCCAGATCGGAAGTGGGACGCGTGACGAGCGCACCGGCACCACTTGGTGCCCAGAGACCTGCCAGGACGCGTGCAACGGCGGTCTTACCCACGCCGTTGGAGCCCGTGATCATGAGATGCATACCGGGGTGAAGGGAGATACTCAAAGCCCGGACGAGGTTCGTTCCAGATCCAGAGAGATTATCCAAGGGTTCCGCGTCCTCGTCAGAGGTAGAAAGAATATCCTTATCCTTGGTCGAATCGTTGGAAGGCAGCGCGAGAGAAGGGATGCAAACGTCGACATCCCGCAGCGCAAAGGTATTGCCGTCTCCCGAAAGTGCCGGGGGAAGAGCTTTAAGATTATGTAGGGTAGACAGTAGGGTATATATTCTACACGCGATTTCAGCATCATCTACATCACAAAGCAATCGGGCCCACCTTCCGGTTAATCCAGCGAGCTCGACTAAATCTTTGTATGCGTACATGAGCCGCCCGCCTGCGTCTGCGAGCGAAATGAGAAGTCTACGATTAGAAATATAAGCTAAATCAAACAGGTCAATACGAATCCGTATCGAATCAAGGTTGGGATGACTTACTCTCTGTGCGACCCGCGACGACACCATCACTGGCAGCTCGGTCCCTGCCCTCGCCTTGCTTGCGGGTAATCAGCAACGGCACGGCAATAAGCCCGTACCCAGCAGCACTCCATAGATACTTGATCACGAAATCCTCGGTCCATTCGTATGCAATCCGGATCTTGTAGATAGAATTGACGTGTTTGATCAGGCGGAGGTAAGCGCGAGTGAGGATGTCGCGCTCGAGGGGACCCCCGTTGTAAAAGCTAAACATCGACATTGTCAGAGGAGCACATATGCGTTGAAAACGGGTACTCACGCGACTTCCTCGCTCTCTCTTCCCACTCGACCAACGCCAGCGCGATAATCGCCCTCTAACCGAGCTTCTACAGCAGCAAGACGACCGAACGCGGGCGTGACTGCTTGAAGAGTCTGAAGAAACAGTATCAGATACCCGCCACAATATAGAACCGCAACATCACCTTGGTCGTCAAGTAATAGTTTACAAATAGCAAAACTGTGCCCCTAAACCCGAGGGAACGCGAAAGCTGTGACGTGAAGAGCAATAAATCAAGAGATGGCTTCATTAGATTCCCACTGTATGCGTGCGTAAGGATTCAGACCTGGACGCCACTGTCCCCGGGAGAGACGTACTATATGCCAGCAACGCTCTCTGCCCATGACTCGACGTCGGCCGTGATATACTGGTCGACGCCCTGAAGCGGAACGCGGTAATAGCGGAGGTACGGCGCGGAGGAGAGGTAGAGGTCGAGAATGTACCGTGTGAGACGGTCCCTAAAGCGAAGCGAGAGTCTCGACTGGAGGTAGCGGATCTGTCACATGGGTCAGCGCCCGGCTCTATTCGGTCAAAAAGCCTAAATACCATGGAATTGGTGTATATGCTCGGCACGGCCAGCGCGAACCAAAGTGCCAAGCCCTTGAGGAAGCCATAGCCGTCTGCGGTGACGAGATCCCGAACGATCCGACCGTCGAGTTTTGCTACCGCCACGCTGAGGACTGTTCGAAGAACGAGGAAGAAGGAGTGCGCGACGAGTAGGAGGGACTCGCGAGATCGGATGGAGGGAATGACGATTCTGAGGAGGGATCTGAGCTGATTCCAGGACGAGAGGGAGCTCGGGGACATCTTGACGTGAACATTAGAAGGGAGAAATGAAGATCTGAACACAAGAAGAGAAGCGAAGATGACTAGGAGAGGTCGTCTGTTCGACGAGAGGATACTACTCATCGCAAGACGAACACATGTGATTACCAATTACTCCGGAGAGGATGGGTCCGAAAACAAAAAAATCAGGCACCTCACGGAAGAAATTGCAGGCACGTCCCACGATCATGTGACATGCTTATGAGATTTATTTGGTAAGCACTTCAAGTTAACGTTTGTCGTGACTGTAACTTCATTTAACCGTCTGTAAGTTTACATGAAAGAGCTTCGTTATATCATTAGAAATGCATTCTAGTCCAAGAACGATTCCTATCATATCTCATGTCAGCGCCTGGCTACTCCCTAATCATTCATTTCACGCTCCGCCACATATCTGCAGCATGACCACCAGATGGTATATCCCCAGAATTAGAGAAACCCGCAACTGTACCGACATCGTGTCCGTTATGGCAGCTATCGTCAACAACACCAAGGCGACTCGCTGTTGTCGCACGTCATCCCAGTACCACGCAATAGAGACCGCCTGCGTACAAGAATTAAAACAACACATCGAAATCGTGGGGAGGACGCTACCTTGGCCGCTAGCAAGCACGCCTTTGCACTCCCTACAAAGGTCTCGTATGTGGCACGCCGGATCCCTAACACATGCCGGACATCCGCAATCAGTCGTACAAGCCTTCCTCGATCGTCCTCGGGCGTCGGCGACGGTAGGCGAAGTGGCGGACTCTTGTCGCTCCACTCACTCGATGGGACCCGCGTGTCATTCTCGTCCCATTGTGCAGATGCTTCGCAGTGACGTGCTTCGCGGACGGGAACGGGTGGTAAAGCACGTGGGCTGCTTGGGCTCAGTTCCCGACGCACTGTATCGGGCGACCGTTTGACAGGGATCAATGATCCCGATGACCTTCGAGGCAGTGATGTCACCGGATTGAACTGAAACGTTGACTCTTCAGGTTGTCTACTCTCCGTCTTGAATTCTCATACACGTACCCTGCCTTCCCGCATTGCACTCGCGATCCGCTCGCACGTCGGACGCACAGACGGATTGACGCTCAACAGGCCCTCCAACAGTATCAGGAATGCCCGCGGAAAATGTCGACTCTCAAACGTCGCAACCAAGGAGGGCGCGAACCGGAATCTGAGGCTCTCGTCAATGCTGCTCGAGACTCGGAACCGCACCACTCACCCAGGATAAGTCAGAATTTCTTTCTCCAGTTTGTTCATCTTATCCGCATCGTCATTGGCACTCGCTTCACCTTCTGTAGCATAACGGAACGGTAGTCGGAAAAAGATCATCTTGTAAAGGATCATCCCCAACGACCACATGTCAGACTTTGAATCAACTTCGTGAAGAAGACCCGTCCGAGGAGACGGTAGCGACTCGGGCGATGCATATTCCAGCCTAGAACAACAAACGTGGAGAATCTCCTTGGCAGTACCGGAGGAGCACTTACGTCCCAGTGTTTCCAGAACGCGAACCAGAAGAGTGGATCATGTCCCGAGACGTACCAAAATCCGACAGCATCGCCCGGGGTCTAAACAATGTCATCACCAAAAGAGAAGTCAAAGTAATCGGAATACTCGCATGAGCTTGCCTTCGTCCCAAGTTAGTAGCACGTTCCCTGGTTTCAAGTCGAGGTGCAGAATTGACTTGTCGTGCTATGCGACAAAGATGTGTCATCGTCCAACGCAATTGTGGGCTGATTCGCCACGAACCAAAAACGCAAGACCTTCGACTACATCGGAGAACAAGCTCTTCACTTCTTCCGCACTGAATAGGTGGACAGCTTTCAAGCTCGGTCTTCCGGTTACGCGGTTACCAGAACTCTCTTCCATTTCTTGGCGAAGACGCTCGCGTTCTTCGGGCGGTGCACGCTTCATTACACGAAAGGCTCGGATCCGCGCTGAAGGTGACTGGGGGTCAGCAGGAGACTCTGGGGAGGAGGTGGATGACCGCATGTGAGGCAGTCTTGTGGGGCGTCCCAGCCGGACATCGATCAGGTCGTCTAGACTATCGATACCAGACTGTAAGGCGAGTGATAAACTAGACCGAGAGGTCGACGTGCCTTCCCCCTTCTGCCCATTGCATCAACACGCTGTAAACACTTGTTAAAAATCATTTATAAAGACGACCGTCGCGCAACTCAACTGTAGGGTAGGTACTTTGGGCCCAAACGCAGAGAATTGGCATGCTTCCAGCCACGCGTGATGATAAGTGATGATGTTCCTGTGACGGAGCGTTTCCAGCAATCGAATCTGCGAGGGTTCAGCAAACTTGATCGATTAGGACGCCTCACGCACGAACCTCACGCAATATGCGAAGAAGGTACGTGTGAGATTCTCCGACGGCGATCTTTTTCACTGCAAAGTGTCCTAAAGTGAGAGAATATGAACTCCTCCGAACAACGATAGCACTCTTTCGATGCGCACCTAGCGGATTGCCATCCAACACGTGCTACAAAAAGGAAGCATTCGCGAATACGTATCAGCCGGCGCGGCGCAAGGGGACGAGACAGAAAGGAACGCACCTGACACAGAAAAACGGTCCCGTTTGCGCCCATACCGAGCCGGTACTCCTCCTGGAAAAACGCCTTGAAGTACCCTTCCGCCATTGCCTCGCGCGGAAAGCCGGCGGAGGAAGAAGAGGGAGTACCGGAGGGATGATTTCCGTTTCCCAGGGGAAGCGTCGGTGGAGTCGACGGGCGCGAGCTCTCGTTCGCGATTGCCAACAGCTGAAAATAATTGGTTGCTCGGATGTAGGAGGTGCCATCACCACGGCGTCGGCGGTGGCGGCGCACGTCTTCTGCGTTGTGGTCGTCCCCATCCCCTCCTTCGTCGTCGGACCCGCGGACGACCTCCTCCTCGTCAACGCGGTGCGTGTCACGTCCAAACCCCGACGGGAGCGGTCGGTGGCAGAACGGACAGGACGAGCCCGCGTTGAGGTGGGGAAGGGAATCGTGCACGCCTTGATGCCGCACCACGCTGGACGACCTGTGGTGTTGGATCGACAGGGCATGCGACGTGGGGTTGTATAGGACGACTTGGTTCGAGGCGTGCAGGATGGGCTGCCATTCGGGTTCGATGGGTGGTGGTGAACCGGCTGGGGACAGAGCTATTAGGGCTTGGTTCGGGGAGGGAGGTGCGCTTTCTTCGAACATGAGAAGGAGAGGGTGCGGTGTGGGCGAGTCGTGTCGAGAGTCTCGACGAGTCGACGAGTGGAGTAACTTGATCTCCGAAAAAGGAAATGCCACTCCTTCTCTTCCATCAAGTAGGTCGTTCCTTCTCTAGCTACTTATGCACTATCAGAACTTCCATCAATTGGCTTAGTAGTAGGTCGTTCTGATGCCCGGAGCGCAGTCCGCTCAGATGCTCAAAGCCTCTTTCGAAAACGGTCTCAGCCGCATCTCTGCCTACCATCCACCGGGTCCCGTACGCGCCAGAAGGCTGCGTTATCTCCGTGACTAAGCCCCTCCAACAATCGATGTAAACCTTGACAACAGATACGGTGTGGGCGAGTCGTGTCGAGGTGGACCAGTCACGTCCAAAAGAGGCAATGCTGAGGTGAAGCAAGCCGCTTCAACGCACAACCAGGCTCCTAACAGTTAGGAGCCTGTTACTCAACCAACTCTCTGCTTTTTCTTGAAATCAAACTTGCTCTGCTATGTCTCTTGACCTCCGCCGGTGAGTTATCATCCGTCGCTCTTCGACTTTCGTACCATGCTCACATTATTCGTTCTAGGTGACGACGTTGATGACTGGGTCAACACTCCCGCTTTCGATTTCAGCTGTGCTCAAAAAGCCCACGATCTCGCCAGGGCTTTGGTCTCGTACGATAGCGACTTTTCTGACGAGACCAACAGCCTCTGGTCTTCCTCGGCCAGCGATGCGACCACCGTCGAATCTGACCCTCACGAGGTCTCTAAGCTTGAGGCGTATTTCTACTACGCTGGTCTCGGACCTAAGGGCACCTGGCCTCGCCTCATCCACCGTGATTCTCCCGATGAATTCGAGGAACCCACTGGGCCTGAGGCCTTCATTCGCATGATGAGACTCGTGCATGTCCCAAACAGCCACTACTTCGCCAAGGATAAGCTCTGGGAGAGGGTCCGCGATTGGGTACGTCGTGTTCTTCTCATAGTGTCTTGATTTCCTGGCTCATGTTCGTTCCAAGGTCGCCGAGTTCCTTATCAAGCAAGGCATCAGCGTCTCTTCCGTCGACTTCGTCCGCTTTACCTGGCTTAACAAGCTCGAAGACCGGGAGATCGAGTCGGACGAGGAAGAGGAGACCGTGGCCGACGAGAAGGACGAGGAGAGCGATGTCGATGACGGAGATATTGACGCTGCGTACGCCTCCATCCCAGCCGTCAAGACCGTCGAGTACGGTGATAGGTACTACACTGATCCCACCATCTGGATCGGCGTATTGCCCGACACTCTGAACGGCACTCGCGCCTACGAGCTCAACCAGCAAATCCGTGCCTTCCTCAACAAGCTCAACGTCACGAAGGTCGACGTTGCCTTCCGCGAGTCTATCACACAGCCCACGGTCCGCAACGGACCAGCACTCTACGCTCCCGCAGAGACCGGCGATCACCTCAAGGAGTTCATCGACAACGTGTCCACTGCTCTTAGTCTCCCCATCTGTGGCCGCTAGACGACAATGCAGGGGACGCTTGGACCTTATTTCCAACACGGCAACAAGCTTTACGCTATCACTGCGCGTCATAACTTGTTCCTCGCCAACGACGGCAACGCCGAATACAGGTATCACCGTACGTCGACTTGTTCATTCCACTGTTTCACGAACGAGATTTCTGACTCCCTTTCTTCCTCTTTTTTTTCTAGCCGATGGCCCGAAGCGCGAGGTCGTCGTGATGGGAACTCCTGCTTTCGACAACTATCAGGCGTCCATCCAAGCTCACATCAGTAACCTCAACGACACCGTCGATTCGCTGAAGAAGTCGATCGTGACTTATACCGACCGGGTTGCGAGGCTGATCGGACTCCCAGACTCGCAGCAAATGCTCACGGACTTCGAGACCGAGCTCGACAAGACGAACAGGCGCATCGTCAAGCTCAAGAAGTTCTTCGTCACGTTGTCGAACAAGTGGAGCAAGCTGGGCGACCGTGTTATCGGACATGTTGCCCGGGCTCCTCCCATCGGCGTTGGCGTTGGCCCTAACCGCTTCACTCGTGACGTCTGCGTTGTCGAGCTGTACAAGTCTAGGTTCTCGCATTTCGTGGGCAACGTTCTCAGCTTAGGTACGACGCTCGTTCATCATTCGAGTTCCATGTTCGCTCATTATCACCCCTTCTCTCTTCTTTCTTCCAGGACCCGAGACCGACGAGACCGACCTCAAGGGCCTCATGTACGAACGCATCGACGTTCCCTCTGAGTTCAAATATCCGGACCATGGTCTTCTCCAGCTTCGAGGTATGCTGACGGCCGAGCAGATCGAGAGTCCCAACACTCTCGACACAGACGGCGATCGCATTCGTCGCGTCTTGAAGCGTGGTTTCATGACAAACACTACCGTCGGCACTCTCCCTCGCTTCATGTCCTTTGTTAGGAAGTACTTCACCACCGGCACCTTGGAGTCGCTCAAGCTCGCCATCTTCCCCCATGAAAGTCAGGTTGGGCCGTTCTCCAAGGGCGGTGATTTTGGCGCTCTCGTTGTCTCTGCGATCGGCGAGTTCGTGGGCCTGATCACAGGTGGAACGAACAAGGGAACCGACGGCTCGGACATTACCTATGCCACCTTGTTCAAGTACATCTGGGACCTCGTCCTCGCGGAGTTCCCGGGCGCGAACCTCTACTATACCGTACAATAACTTCGGCAGTCATGCTGGTTCGGCACTTTCATAGAATACATAATTATACATACATTTCTCATCATTCAAACCGCTACATTAGATCTAATATGTATTCTGAAGGTTTCCGAGCTCAAACGGGTTCAAACGAAGCAGAAATGAGGAAGATGTAAAAACACTTGTAGTCATGCTGAATCGTCACGGTTGCCGCGTAACATGTGCCTTTCTGGTGGTGTGACCATGTGTGACTAGTCTCGATCGACGAAGTGGAGTAATCTGATCTCCGAAAAAGGAAATGGCGTCGTGCCACTCCCTCCTCCTTCTCTTCCATCAAGTTGCTTAGTAGGTCGCTCTAGCTACAGGTCGTTCTAGTGCCCGGAGCGCAGTCTGCTCAGATGCTCAAAGCCTCTTTCGAAAACTGTCTCAGCCGCATCTCTGCCTACCATCCACCGGGTCCCGTACGCGCCAGAAGGCGTTATCCGAGTCTCCGTGACTAAGCCCCTCCAACAATCGATGTAAACCTTGACAACATCACCCGACGCGTGTCGGCGGTCTGCGAGAATAGAAACACGTGATGGGATCATTATGCGTACCAAACGTCGCACCCTCAAGATCTGGGGAGACCAGGGTCCGAACGCATTGCGCCCCCTGGCTTCCTCACTCCAAACAGCGCCGCTCATCTCGCTCTCTATACACCACAGGCGCAACACGCCCGATGGATGATCATCGGTGGTATGCATCATATGATTCAACGTGGTACACATCAGTAAACTCCTGACACTGGTTCGCAGGATGGACCTACACTGGGTGTTCTGCTGCGGTCTCGTAGACCCCGCATTGATCTGATCGCCACGGAGCTCGTTTGTCATACGTACGTCGCTCTTAAGAAAGGATATGTGCGTATCATGATCGAGACGCGTCCAAGTTGCTCGATGGGATCCCCGTCTTTTTGCACCGCTTTCCTCTTGGCTCTTGGATCTCCGCCGTGCGCTATTTCTGATCTTGGCTCGATGATCAATTCTTCAATTTTGAGTCACCAAAGAACCACGTCCTCTCACGCATCATTCCGTTAACTTGGGTGTTTCAAGTGCGCATCAATGCAATGCACCGGCGCGCCGGTTACAAGATTAACACCGCTGACGACATCGACATCATCATCCCAGCTGCGCCGAGCTGTGGAGATATATGAAAGGTAGCAATTGCGTTTGTTTGATCATGGGAGTACAAAAACAAATAAAGCTGCATACACGTGGCCCATAGTCAAGAATAGTCCAGGCACGGCTCTTGAACCAGCGGACCCGCCAGCTAAGCTTAACGACATTAAATGCACGTTGAAACTGGGGTCGTTTCATGTTTCATGTGCTGCCAGGGGTTCGACTCTCCATTCACCTGGGGTGGCGATTGAACAGTGCCACAACGAGGTCCAGATAAGAGTCCTAGTCAATCGTTTCCCGGTGCTATTTTAAACACAAGCAGTGCACTCTTTGATCGTTTGACGAAACAGCCTGCTCCGAGGTTCGTATGAGCATAGAGACGGAAGTACACCGCTGTGCCTACTTCCGCGTGCGCAATCGGTGCGTGGACTCGGAGCGGGAGATAAGCTCACCGGAGTTGGATGTATGCGCGTAATCATGACCATCACCAGCGATTTTGATGGGATGATTCGGATGGCACGTCCTGTCGTCTAGTCAACTCGTACGCCCCAACAAACGCCGCGGATGAAATTACAGTAAATTATTTAAAAATCGTCGTGGCTCCAGTTTGAGCCATCTGATCCAAGACGCCGCCTTCCCCGGCGTGTCGATACTTTAATGCGTGTCAGTCATTGAATCTTACCACCACATCTTTCCCTCTGACTCACTTGGCGTCCCTTGCCTTCCCCCGACGTAAAGGTGAGTGAGCAAACGTCTAGTAGAGTCCTCGTTACTAACTCCGAGGCGTTTCTCCCATATTTATTACAGCGTGTCCCGTCCACCCACTCGCCCGCCCCCTCACAGCAAAGGAGAGCACCCATGAACACGCTATTCAGACAGTGTCCGATGGTCCTGCAGTCACCAGAGTCCTCTGGCCTAGTCACATCGCCATCACCACGTCTAGGTGGGCACACGACCTCAAATAAACACGTTTGGCCACTCACCGTTTATCTGCCAGAGGTCGTTCTCAGGCGAGGCATCCATACGCCCGCTAGCTCATCATCATCAATCACCCAGCAGTCTTTAGCCGATACACCACGTTCCGCGTCCAACGAGTCCCTCCCCCAAACATCTTCCCCCCGTCCCCAACCATCCCGATGGAATCTGTCCATATCACGACCAAGCCACACGCCCAAGTCGAGTTCGAGAGACAGATGCCGCGATGAAACAATCGAGCCATACGATGCCAAGCGAACACGTCCAGATGACTCCGCCCTGTATCAAGGCGACTCACCAATCAGGAGACCCAAAACAATCTGGTCGACCGACGACTCCTTCCTTCCGCGTGCCAAACCCCCACCCCCGCTAAAGCGCATCTCCCACGAGCGAACGCGTTCCGCTAACATATGCCCTCCAGAACAGCCCCGATCGTCTTCTCGTGCGTCTTCAAAGCGTTCATTTTCGAAACCGTCCTCCGAGCGCCTCCGTCCCTGGAGTCCGAGTTTGGATATGCCGATTCTCGATATATCCAGCGAGCACAACAATCCCGTTGCTGACTCAGACGACGAACAGCACGCGTTCGGGCGGTCCGCTAACCGCATGACGGCTGTCTCGGAAATGTCCGAGGTTTCGGAGATTTGCTTCTCTCCAGCCGAGTTCCCATCTAGCTGGAAATGGATGCCTCCGTCAGACTGGGCTGGGCCATCAACAAGCAATACGATAATCGAGGAGGCGAGACAGAAGTCGAAATCGACGGATAGACAAGGGTCTGCTGGCGAAAAGAGTCCCCAGAGCAGCGCAAGGGAGCTTAGCTTCCAAGTCTTGGCACGTCTCAACCATGCCCCGTCTCGCCAGAAACTGAGGCCTGACAGCTCGGCGGTCGTCGACGAGGGAGGTAGCACTGACAGCTGCGATGGGCATCCGGCGTCAAAAGTGCTCAAGGTCAAGTGCTACGAGCGCAACGGTTGGCAAGAGAAGCGCATGGCTGACGTCATTCCGATCCTAAGGAAACTCAAGTCAAAATAGCTTCGAGTGTGGGGACTGAGATCGCGAGGCACGCGAGCATGTTTATACTCTTTTTACTTTCTTCGTGGGCTCAAGGGAATGCCATTGTATAGCATAGAGTAACCCTTTCCCCTTCTCTCTAGTTTGCGACGTGTCAAGCTGATGGGCCATAGTTTTTATCAGAAGGTTCCCGGCGCTCGTATTCGCAATTTTGCACGCCTCTACTTATTGACCGTTTGTTCGATTATAATGTGATTGCGCACACAGTACAGTGTATTACATGCCAGCATAGATACGTACGTCAACCGTTTTGCATTTTATGCGCCACTAGTGGGAGCGCAACGATCCGCAGCACACTTCACAGCCTTTTTGAGTGGCGAAGGCGGCTGAGAGCCATTGATATTGCTGCCGTAAATTCAATCAATGGTGAGTCACGGGAGAAGTCGGGCTGACCGACAAAAGCAGTGTCAGAGTCCTTAGCACAGCAATCGCGCGCCCCCGCCAGCACGGCCAAGAAAAATTTCGTGCGCAGTCGAGGCGCAACCAATACAATACACGTTGCGTTCATTAATGACGGGAACCGTAAGAACCTCCGTTGCTGCGGCGGCGTGCGCGAAGCGGAACGGTTATGCAAGTTGTGTCGGCTACCTTGCCTTCTAGCGGGGAACGTGGGGAATTCATTGCGCAGTAGGGAGACGTGATCGTCGAAGACGGTATTAGCGGAGGGCCGTAAACCGCAGCGATCGGGACGTTGATGGAATGGAAGAAAGGGTTGAGCTGGGGGACATTGTCTTCGAAGTTCTCAGCCTAGAATAGTGTAAGGATGGTGTACTGCGCAGCCGGGAGGCGCGACCAATAGAAAGGACTGGATTAGTGGAAGGGCCGGAGAGACATTCATGAAATCGAGGATGGGGTTGAGCTCTCCGGTTATCGTACCCCACTAAGACGAAGATGGATACAAAGAAATAGAATAAAAGGAACAAAAAAGGGGGAGGGATTTAAGTTAGTCTGGCAGCAGCAGGAGGGGGGAGGGATTGTTGAATGAAACGGGAGATTTGAAGGGACAAGGGTGACAGGGAGGAGAGGGGGGGAGCGGGAAACATGCGTGAAAGCCGGACACGTCCCCGTCCCCGGACCTACGCTTAACCTTAACGAGCCGAAACTGCACCCCTTGCGCTCCCTTAGTTAGGCCAAGTCGGTCAAACGTCTTTGTGTGGCCGATTCTGGACACCCAAGGCCAAGCTAATCAGAGCACCCAAAAAAGGAATAGACCGTTGAGTCTCTCCGTCACGTTACGAGACTGCTTTGTATTTTTGTACGGCGATCGTGTGCGGACGTCGGCGTTCACCGTGGGTTGGGGTGGATACGGGTGGGTATGAGAGCCCTTTTTTGCGAATGATCGAGGGAGTACACGACGGTGGGTGATACCAATAAATTGAGGCCAATCAAAGGCCAGTCGTGACCCCTATCTGGCTTGCTGTAGACCCAAAATTTGCACGCGCCCCGTTTTCGGGGTGAAATAGAAGAGAAAGCCTGTTGGGGAAATGGCAGGAGGTCGCCGTCAGTGGGTGTTTGGGTAAAAAAAAAATGACAGATACTCAAAGACACCGAATATCGGTGAAAGGGGAAAGTGGACTCGATCGCGGCAATCGGCCGACACAGTGCCGGAGTAATGAGATTCTAGGGGGTTTCACGAGGATGTCTAGCGAAAAAATGCCTCTGCTGTAGAAGCATTGTGCATGTCGTTACTTTCCATTCATCGCGAAGGATGCCACTTGGCCGGGGGAAGTATGTTACATAATCAACTCCCTTGTGACGGATCAAACGTCCTTCGCAAATTGCCGCCCGACTGCGATTTTTGCCCTCATCACGAAACCATCGTAGATCCTATTGTTCTTTGCCATCGAGTCATGCAAAAACGCGTGGTACCCTACAGATAACGAAATACAGAGGTGTCGCGGTGGTATGGGCACCACCGTATCATGATTCTGCGCGGCAATGCTGCCCTTTTACGGTTTCCCTCGGACTCGCCCCGTCGTCGTACAACGTGGTAAATACAACAGAAAGGTCTTTCATCTGCGACCATATGAACAAATTCGTACGTGTTTACGGGGTCAACAAATCAATTCAGTACTAAATCGGACACTTGCCCGGAAATGGTATGCCTTGTTTTCCTTCAGCGTGTAGGCGAACATCGGGGCACGATCGCTCAGAACTGAACGACAACATCACTTGGTGTGGCGAATTTCATGAACTATACAGACGTTACGCTACAGAGGCTATGTCGATAGCTCCTCGGTTGATTCGGGAGAGTTCGGTTACATGACCGCTCTCACCCGTTAGCGCCGGTTCCTCAGATGCTGTGCCGCAAAAGCGGTGTGAATGCTGGGACCCGTACGACATTCTGCGCCTTCCCGAGCTATGGGATCCATTCCGCGCCCCAATGAGCTCATCGTCATTAACCAGCGGGCCGGGCTGCTCACGCTTCCCCTCTTCGGCGGTGAGGGCATCACAGCCTTCATGCATTCTCCACGAGTGCCTGCGCTCCGTAGCACCCCTGCACCAGTGCGTCCCTTTGAGATTAGACTCCGCGAGTGTCATTGATGGGCATGTTATCGTTATGCACTGGAAACGTAGCCTGCTAAATTAGACCCTCCGTCTGATCTGCACATTCCATCATCCCCTTCCCCCGTTGGTCAAAGCGTGCTCCGGAAGAGATACCCGATTATTTAAAACTTGATGACTTCGCTCCGCGGTCTTGTCCCCTGTCTAGCATCCACACTCATCATGTCGTCCTTTCCAGAGTGAGTCTTCACTGTCGTCAATGTAGCTTAAACACGCTAAACTCTTATGCAGTGCATACAGTTATCCCGACCCGAACGCAATGTATCACGAGGGCGACTCGGGATTGCCAATTCGACAGTCTGGCTCCGCGGAACACTCCTGGCCACTGACTGTCCCAACTGGCGATCAGAGCGGATACTCTCAATCACATCAATATCATCAATCTATGGATCCGGCTGGAACTTTACCAGGATCTCATGACGCAGAGGTTTGTTCGTGCCACAGTTTCGCAAACGCCACAATTAACCTTCCCCCCTCCGACCTGCAGGACGTGAATTACACTTCGCATCAACCTCATCACTACGACTCTTTGCCGACCACCTCGTCAGGTCAAGACGCTTCTGGTGCCTACGCCACAAATCCCAATGTGGGTCCGTTCTTCCCTATGGCGCTACACCCCCCGACGATTCCCCTTGACCTTTAGGACCTGAATTCTTATCTTTATCAGTACCCTCAACCTGGTTATGGGAATTTTCAGCATCAGTCTGGTTACGCTCCTTACCACTCGGGTTACGACTATTCTCAACCACCTCTTACGAGCGGGGAATATCCGACGAGTGGCGAGTTTGTTGTTTATACCCCTCAAACGTATCAAGCCCCCCCAGCAAACGTCTATCCATACATACCATCGACACAGCAGCACTCGCTAGGTCGCAGTGGGATTATGTACCCGATCGACACGAGGGTCGCAGGCCCCGCCGCTGAAAGCTCGCTGGATG
Organism: Leccinum rimulosum; assembly: GCA_038091395.1. Taxonomy (NCBI): domain Eukaryota; kingdom Fungi; phylum Basidiomycota; class Agaricomycetes; order Boletales; family Boletaceae; genus Leccinum; species Leccinum rimulosum. The sequence continues at coordinate 17,070 of JBBPOJ010000449.1, forward strand.
GGGCTATGGGTCGCTCACCAAGACTTGAGTTCCCCATTGACGGCGCCCAGCACAGCCACCCATCTCCTGTGGCGAGTCTGACGACGTCCTCGAGCCATACGCCTGCCCATAGTCCAAGCCGTTCTCCAGACAGGAGGCGACTGCTACCATTGTCCGCAGACGATGATCCGCAGGTTCGTGTTGTGCGCTAACTTTGCTCGCCACAGTTCAGCTGACACAGAAGTAGACAGGACGGAGGGTGGCTCCTCGCTATGATGGAACCGAGCCTACAGCATCAGGATCGGGGTCGCACAATCGTAGCCGCAGCAATTCTGTTGTCCCTGGTCGCGGACGATTGATCCCACAGGAGAAATACACGACGAGCAGCATCACGGCGTCGGAGCAACATCCATACATCACCTTCAATCTGGAGAATCCAGAGCAGATTGGGATCCCGATCATTGACATCCTGAATAAAAGTGACAGCTTTGCTCGTATTGGGGATCGCACACAGGCTTTCAGTCATATGGGGAAAAAGACTTTCACACTTCGTATTCAGGTGAGGTCGTTGGCTCGAACGGTGATTTTCTTTCTGGCTAACCGTTTGAACGACTGGGATTTTAGTGGCCTGGGTACAAGAGTTGGTCCAAGACGATTGCGGCTTTGGATTGGACGAAAGATCGCTCCCCAATCCCGCGTGTGAAACTTGCAGAGGCAGTTGCAACAGCAATTCGGGATCTGTTCGAGGTCAGTCATCATTTGGTTCTCAGCAGCTGTGTGTATACTGACATCCTCTGTCGCTTAGAAATTCCACGACCAGCCGTACGATGCGGATCATGCGGAATGGAATGTCGGACCCAATGGCATCAGACTCGAGGAAGTCTGTCTCGTCTCGCTGCACCATGTCTCCAGGGGAAGTTGGCAACCTGGACTTTGTTTAATTGGACCTCGTCCTTGATGCTCCCCCATGGAACTTCTGTCGCTCGCCCTTCTGCCTCTTGCCTGGTTCTGTTCTGTTCTGTTCTGCACAGCGGACTCGGCTAGTACTTGACCCATACGATCAATCTCGTTTTGATTTTTCCGTTGTTTATTTCGATTATCGAAATCAACCATTAAACTCTTAGTTCTCGTATAAAAAGGTAAGGCGTGCGTTCTTCCGTTTGTCACCTTACTCACGATAAGCCCTCCCAACAGTTGTCCTGCGCCACACTGGATGTGTCAGCGGCGGGTTCAATTGGCTCGGAACATTTGGTGGACCACGTCGAATTTAAGGATTCTGTTGTAGAATATTTGATCTCATCATCCCCGAGCGCAGGTGTCGAAGCGGAGCCACCTAGTGTGGCTCATCCTCGCCATCTACGGTTGACATATCACGGATACCGCCACCTTCAAATACCATTTCTTCTTTCTGTCATCATATCGGATATTCATGTACATATATTTATCGTGGATATATATTGAATTAGATGTATATACTTGGCACCTCCCGGCAGGAGTTGTGTTACTTGAAACGTGTTGTTGGGAGGCTATGATCGCGGAGTTTACTCAGCATCGCTGATCGACGCGGAGCCAAGCCAAGCCGTTCCGTCCCGCACTGGCCCGGGTACACTCAGGCTCTTCAGATCGTCCATCGATCAAACGCTTGTTTTGTGTTCAAATCGATGGCACAATCGACCGACGGTGGCCCACCGCAGCCCGAGATCCCGATCACGGCGACTGGGCCAAGTTGGCGCGAACCGTCCCTCTCCTTCGTCCTCGCCCACCCGCCGCCCGTTCCCAAGTTCGGTCCTAGAGTGGGCCGGATCACCCTCGTGCGCGATAGTTCAGACGCATCTTCGTCTTTGGCTACCATCGACTCCGAGATCGTGGTGGACACGCCCAACATCCATGTCGGCACCTCTCGCGGTGTCGTGCCCCATCTCTCGCGCGATCATACCAACGGATCGGACGCGATCCGGTGGATAAACGTCCCGTTCGAGTCGTTGTGAGTCGTCCATCTGCTTTCGTTCTGTTCGCACATTCATTCAAATTTCCCCGGTGTTGCACTAGTCTGGAGCAGGTTCCACCGGTCCCGACCTTGCAGGACGGTCCACACCCGTTGCACACGTTCCTGGGGTTCGACAAGGATCGGCACATCACGTCCCTCTGCCTTCGCGATCCCCTCGATACGCGAGAGATGCCGCCCAACAGCAATACACACGTGTCGGCCAACTGTATCAGGGGCGTCAAGAAGGTCTGGCTTCCATCCATCCTAACATCCTCTGGTCGTCTGATGTGGTTGGCGTTGACGATCTCGTTACAATGATTCATCCCCTTCACTCCTTTCTTTGCAATGATAAATAAATAGGTGACGCTATCCGACTGGCGCACGTATGTCTACAAAACACGACCAGACGTCGTTTTCGCGCTCACCGACACGCCGTTCACGCCACCCCCGTACTCTCAAAAGCGCATCACGAAGAGCATCGAGCGGAGTGCGGCGTGGCTTGCAGATCTGCTTCGACCGCTCCCCGATACTGCACTTTGCTCGTCAGATGAACCACCGCCGGTCGCGTCTAGACTGTCCTACCACCCGCTGAATGTCTTTGTCCAGATGGCAGGTGGAACCTCCATCCCTGCGCGCGAAGCGTTCGCTTACACGCTGCACGAAACGCTTCATGGACCCGAAGCAGACGTCGTCAAGCCCCTCCGATCTCTCGATGAAGGCGTCGCGGGCTATGCTTTTGACCTCGCTGTCCTGCGCGGCCTTAGACCGAGCCCCAATGTGCCGCAGCACCAGAGCCTCCCCGGTGGCCTCCTCAGACTGGAGGAACCTTCTCTGGACTTGTCGCAGCACCCCGAGTCCATCGCAGAAACACCGACCCCGACACTGCCCCAGGACACGTCAGGAGGGGCCAGCTCGACGGCGTCGGGCGTTTTGTCCACAGCCACTGCTGAGTTGACGTCATTAGCTCCGCCTCCCGACATCGTGTCCCTGCTCAAGGCATCCCTCGAGGAACTCCCGCAGCACAAACCACGCCTTGTGACAGGCGCACGGTCGCCACATGAGATGCTTCGTCTTGTGCGCGACTTGGGAGTGGACCTGTTCGACGTTGGGTGGGCGATGCACTTTGCCCACCTCGGGGTGGCTCTGGACTTTATTTTTCCCGCGCCGCCGCCCCTTGCGAGCGATGACGGAGCAGGGGAGAAAGACGCGCGGCGACGGCGCCTTGGGCATAACCTGTACGACCCGGTCTGCGCTCGTCAGTTCGTGCGCCTTGCGGACATGCTCGCTGGTGCGGGCGAGAGCGAAGCAGACGGTGTCATCCCAGCAGCGCGACAAGTCTGTCTATGTATCGCATGTTCGCCATGCTCGCCGTCTGCGCATATCCTGCACAGCGCCCTTGACCGAGACTCGTATACCATCGCCGGAGCGAGCGAGCAAGAGGTGGTGCGGTACGAGAAGCCGTTTACGCGGGCGTATATCCATCACTTGCTTCAGACGCACGAAATGTCTGCACACACGTACCTCGTTGCGCACAACCTGGCAGTCGTTTCCGCGTTCTTGGCTGGCGTTCGCAAGGTGTGCGGAGAGGAAGGCGGGAGCGCTCTGTTTGCACTCGAGGTGGAGAGGTTTAGTGATGCATATGATGAGGGTGGAGGGTTGTTCTTGGATGCGAGGAAGGATTGGGAGTATGTCGATAGGGCGAGGGGGAAAGGGAGGCTCGCTAGGGAGAGGGAGAAGCATCAAGACGGTTGATGAAGCGATATCATGATGCAACAGCGAGGAATAGAAGTTCTACACTTCCGAATCTTACATACCCACTGGGAGGTTCCGTGTTTCTGGAAGGCATTACTCACACAAGCTGGAATACTGCGCTGACCAAGTAGGGGGAAATTGTGAGTCAAGTATTGGGTACCATGACAATTATATAATTCTATGCAATGCAACATCTCTATCCTTTGAAAAAGAAAGAGTTCAGCGGGGTTAGTTCAATGAGAGACGAACGACACAAATTTACCTTGCAAAGGTCAATTGCGCTAGTGGTTTGCCTCCCTCGCGATCTGTGCTGCGTATGGGTTCTTGGGATCCTTTGCGTAGGCTTCCGCTGCAGGCGGGATGAATATCGAGCGAGAAAAAGGGGGAAGTGGGACGTACACCGAACACCGAGCTCCTGCATCTTGTCGACTAGGTAAAAGGTGATGCCAGAAGCCAGGATGAAGGGTGCCATTGGCTTCATGACCTGTGCGAGGTCAGCGATGCTTTGCAAGTCAACAGAGAGACGTACGGGTGTGTTGAATCGACCCCTCCAGAAAAAGATGTATTGCAACATTTTTTGTTGTTCGACTAGTGGGAGAAGGGAATAAACCGGAAGACGACTAGCTAATTCCCACGGTATGTCGCTTCCATGATCTCATCTCGTCGTCTGTTCTCGTCTACGCCTTGCAGTCGAAGAAAACATCAAGTAGATCACTACGCAGCCCTCTCAATACCGAGGACGGCTACAAAGGCACAGATAAAGACAAACTACTACCAGGTCAGATATTATCAAACATCACCAGAACTCGACTTGACTCGTTTCCAGCTGAGCAAAAAGTACCATCCGGACGCCGCCAAGGACAGCGCTTCCCAATCCAAATTTCATGCCGTGAGTGAGGCGTATGCCATCTTGGGTGACGACAGAAAACGGTGCGCCCTCGTTTACCTTTTACCTTTCCTTTGCTGACCCTTTCCAGTCGTGAATACGATCGTTCCCTCGGCTCACCCTTCCGCGCACACCATACTCCAGGACAACACCCCCAAGCGACGACCACCAGAGCCTCTCAACAACACGGCTTCAATCACCCTTGGCCCTCCCACCCCAGAGCCCGCCCTCGGGATCCTTACGCAGCACGTCATGACAACCTCCACGAACACCCAGGGTCGCGTCCAGATCCATTCACGAACCCCTTCGTGCAGAGATCCACGGGCTACCGCCGTTCCACCACCCCTGGTGCTGCTCCGAGTTCACATCCGAGCAACGCTCGCACGAATTCCCAGCCGGGTGGATTTCAGAACGCAGGCCACTCGTCCTGGACGGCGGAGACAAGGCGTTCCTCGACATCTGACGGTCGTCCGACCCAAGACCAGGCTGCGGCAGAGAGTGGCGTCATGCGCGCGCTCGGTGCATCTGGTCTCGTTGGCGTTATCATGCTCGTCACTGCAATCGCATGTAATTCGAGACCGGGATAATATACGAGTTCACATGTATGCGTAGAGATTGAGTACCTGGTATGCGTTCCTCGCCCATTACAAAAAGTGAAACGTATCGACTTTCAACAGGGTGTACGGAATGCCATCTCGAGTCAACCTTGTTCTTGTTGACCATCTTATTAGTCCACGTCTCCCCGACAAACACGAGTTGTTTTTTGGCACTGGAGGGTCGGTAATAAAGATCCGCTCGGAAAAGTTGTCACTGGATCCAGAAATGGTGCACGTAATTGTACCCGCGCTCGCCCTCGTGGAGATAATGGGCCAGCGAGGGCCAAGTGCAACTTCTCTCGTTCCCCAAGACTGCTTGGATCGACCAATCCATGCAATCCTGCGACGTTGCGACCTCGCCTGCGGGGCGTACCACAACAAGACCCCGTATATGAATTCGGAATCCTGCGAGCAGATTTCGATTTCGTCGGCCAAGGCACCCACTTCTCCTCGTCATCCTTGAATTCGCGTCCAGGAACCTGGCCAAGGTAGTGCTCCGCAGACAGGCCGTCCGGATCCACGAGCTCCTCCTCTCCACGCTAGGTCTGAAGCACGTTGGCGAGGCCCTGGTAGAATGTTTTAAAGTCGAAGATGTGTGCGTCGTCTACGTTGATGGACATTCGCTGCTCGTCATCACGATCTCCTAGGCTCGAATTTCGTCTGGTGTCTGGCATGACGGCGACTTTGGGGTCACCGGGCCTGGGACAGGAGAACGATATATGGTATGGCGGATTCCTGTCGCATCTCGTCGCACGCAATACGGAAATTAACACACGGTTTCACCAGTTGAAGGGATCCGGGATACCGTATTCAGCAGCCCACTTCTCTGACAAGATAGAACGAGACGTCCAACAGCGCAGAAACTAGTCCAGTCCTAGCGACGATTTCGGCGATGACCTGACTCTTCGTTCCTACCAAGGTGTCTTCAGCATGGTGAAAATAGCCGCCGTCATCGGCACTGATTTCTACCTCCGGTGCCCCGGAATGACTCCAGTTCCATGGTGGCCGAAGCCAGCCCTCGAGGTGCGCGAGCAGGATCGTGCCGTGACTAGGAAGCTGTCAGCAGCTACCGCTTTCGTTGTCTGGTTCGCGAAGAACATCTGAGCAAAATACTTAAACATCCACCCGACGTTCCTAATCTGCATGAGAATCATCAATCATTGTCTGCAAATCCAAACCCGACCTCTTCGTTGCGGAGTCAGAACCTGTGAAAAAAGGATACACATCGCTCTGCACTGTGCAGTCGCGGCGAGCAGCGAGATAATCTAGGGACCAAGTTGACCGGTTGCATTCGCGGGCAAAGTGCCTGTGCTCCTTTCCTCCTGGTACCATCTTCCCGGCAGGATGGTCGACCTCGGGACACCCAAGCAGGACAAATATGGTTCTTGAACAGTGTTGTCAGTGAACGTATATGGGCAATTACCGAGGCGATTATTCTCGGACAAGAATCACTCGATCGGCGTCCATCCGGTCACCCTGACCGCTCAAGCCTCTGTCCAGCCTAACCACCTTCCTCCGTGACTGGTATACGCATTAGCAGATCATAAAGATCTATTCGATCTCTACACTCAGCTGACGTGCGCACCGCAAATGGTACTTATCTTTGATCGACTTGACCGCTGCCAAGGCATGGGTTAATCTAGCACAAGATTTCCGTCTCTCCATTATTCTCCTTGCTTATAAAAAATCCCTTCGACTTCTTGTTCACCATCAAGTTGCCGCTCTCCCATCATCATTACTCCAACACCTACCCGTACTGAAGCAACTAACATCCTCGCTCGCAGTGGATGCTTTCTCTACTCGTCTGCGCGACCGCCAGCCTGAGAAGGCGGTCGAACTACTGGAACAGGGCAGGGGAATGTTATGGGACCAGATTGATTGCCTGCGCTCCCCGCTGGACGATGTCATTTCGTCTGACCCGGCAGGGAAATTCCTTGCAGACGAATCCACTCGGATGACTCCAGTTATTCGCAATGCGATCAATTCAACTGGCGCTGATCAGCCCGATCGACTTTGCCGTCTTGACCATCGTCGAATTGCAGACAGTTGACGACTAATATTCGGATGCCACCGGGCTGTGAACCCTTTTTCACTGCCATCCCTCTTCTCCGATATTCAACTCACGGCTGGCTGTGGACCAGTGATCAAACTCTGTTTGAGGCTGAGAAACGCGTTGTCGGTATCGGTCAGGCGAGTACTCCTTTCGTCGCTATCAATGCAAGATGAATGGCTTCATCCGGATTCTCCTCGTCTCCGACAGTCGTATGACACGCAGAGAGGTTGAAACCACTCGTTTTGGACGAGGCCTATGAGGGAGGAATTCACATTGAAGCAGTGGTGGGTGTCCGTGGTGTGTCTGGCCACGATCGTGTTGTGGTGTGTCGAGCGCCAGATCGAGCCTGCGATTGGAGATATGGGGATTATTGCAATTATTACGATCGTTGCGTTCTTTGCGAAGGGGGTTTTGAAAAAGGTATCGTGGGGAGGAGGATGTCTTACTGAGTGCTAACCACGGTTTGATTTAGGATGACTTTGAGCAATTTGCATGGACGATCGTGTTCTTGGCCATGGGCGGCATTGTGCTCGGGAATGGGGTCAAGTCGAGCGGGTTAGACCTCCCCGGCAGTCCCGCGAACCTGCTCATCTTTCTGACCGCACTGATTTGTTCGACGGGTATGGGTATGCCGGTACGGTCGGGGTTCCCAAACCAGCTTGCGTACGTCTCGTGTTTCCTGTGTTTCGTGTTTCTTCATCCCCTTTCCTTTCCTCGCCTTCCTCCCTTTCCATTGATCTCGTGGCCCTCATGCGCTGACGACTTGACGGGACCGATAGGGCAGCGCAAGAGGAGGATCTCGGGCAAGTTTACCTAACCAATGTTGATTTCCTCAAGAATGGAATTCCGGCAAGGATCATTGATGGTGCGTGTTCCCAACTCGCCAAGTCTCACTATAATTGATGAATATATGGCAGGTCGTGTCTACGGTTGGGTATATATCGATGAGGGCAATCGGGTGAGTTCTGGTGATGTATATATTCGTCTGCTACATTGTTATTGATGACATTGTCTCTGTAGAGTTTAATGAATCAATGCTAGAGGACAAGGGGGCAGCAAAGTGATGTATTTAGGTCTACTTTGCTGTTGACATGAATGAATTACATATTCACACATGACATGTTGAATTGAACAGACCCAATGGTTGAGTCTGATGGGATTTTGCTCATTGCCAACGTCAGTTTGTGTGGTCCATTGGTTGTAATAGCCCTTCCCTACTTTTTGTCTCTTGTTTAGTACTCACCTGAACAGCAGTGTGGACAGACAATCAACATCCTGCCCCAACAGATTTTTCTATTAACAGCTGCTGTGAGTACCTTTAAGTCTTAAGCTCATTCACAACCAGCAACTTTACAGTGGTGTCTTTACATGGAGTTATCTATCACTGACTCCCTCTTCCTTCCTCTTGACAACTACTAATCACATTCAGCAAGACACCCATGACTCTCTAACCAAACATATATCAACTTTGGGCTGATAAGACCCATGTAAAGATATGACTAAATCATAAATAGGAAGATTGAAAGTAAGCCTATTCCAGGGAGCAATCCAACCAAAGAGAACACTGTCAGATGATCTTATCCATCCATCCTGTTCATATAAAGAACCATATGTAAAAAGGTCTTCCACTCTCCACAGTATTACAGTGTCATCATGAGAGCCAGAAAGAATGTAGTGGCCATCAGGTGAATAAGCAACAAAATTGACTGATCTTGTGTGTCCCTGGAATGGTCCTGCTATAAGCTGACCACTAGTTGCATTCCATACCCTAATGGTGTTGTCACAAGAGCCAGAGACAATGTGTGTCCCATCAGGTGAATAAGCCACAGAGTTTACAAAACTTGTGTGTCCCTGGAATGGTCCTGCTACAAGCTGACCACTGTTTGCATTCCATACCCTAATGGTGTGGTCCCAAGAGCCAGAGACAATGTGGGTCCCATCAGGTGAATAAGCCACAGACCTGACATAATTTGTGTGTCCCTGGAATGGTTCTGCCACAAGCTGACCACTGGTTGCATTCCATACCCTAATGGTGTTGTCATCAGAGCCAGAGACAATGTGGGTCCCATCAGGTGAATAAGCCACAGAGTTCACAAAACTTGTGTGTCCCTGGAATGGTCCTGCAACAAGCTGACCATTGGTTGCATTCCATACCCTAATGGTGTTGTCCCAAGAGCCAGAGACAATGTGGATCCCATCAGGTGAATAAGCAACAGAGTTGACTCCTTCTGTGTGTCCCTGGAATGGTCCTGTGATAGGCTGACCACTGGTTGCATTCCATACTCTAATGGTGCTGTCCCATGAGCCAGAGACAATGTGGGTCCCATCAGGTGAATAAGCAACAGAGTTGACATTGTTGGTGTGTCCCTGGAATGGTCCTGCTACAAGCTGACCACTGGTTGCATTCAATACCCTAATGGTATTGTCATCAGAGCCAGAGACAATGAGAGTCCCATCAGGTGAATAAGCAACAGAGGTGAAACAACCTCTATGTCCCTGGAGTAGTCTTTCCATAAGCTGACCACTGGTTGGATTCCATATTCTGATGGTGCAGTCTCTAGAGCCAGAGACAATGTGGGTCCCATCAGGTGAATAAGCAACAGAGCTGACTCCTTCTGTGTGTCCCTGGAATGGTCCTGCCACAAGCTGACCACTGGTTGAATTCCATACCCTAATGGTGTTGTCCCAAGAGCCAGAGACAATGTGGGTCCCATCAGGTGAATAGGCAACAC
>JBBPOJ010000450.1:0-27049 GCA_038091395.1 Leccinum rimulosum
GACGACGGTGAGCACACGTCATCGCTGTCCTCGCTCTCACCCTGCTCGTTCACGCACAAACGCAGCGCGACGCCATCGACACCACGAGGACAACGGTGAAAACGCCGCACGCGCCTTCGCCTTCGCCGTCCTTTTCCTCACCCTCACTCACTCGCGTGATAACCCAGCGCAACGACAACGACGACGGTGAGCACACGTCATCGCCGTCCTCGCTCTCACCCTGCTCACTCACGCACAAACCCAGCGCGACGCCATCGAGTCATCGACACGACGAGGACAACGGTGAAAACGCCGCACGCGCCTTCGCCGTCCTTGTCCTCACCCTCACTCACTCGCTGACAACCCAGCGCAACGACGACGACGACGGTGAGCACACGTCATCGCCGTCCTAGCTCTCACCCTGCTCGTTCACGCACAAAACCAGCGCGACGCCATCGACACGACGAGGACAACGGTGAACATTGTCCTCACCCTCACTCACTCGCGTGATAACCCAGCGCGACGACGACGACGGTGAGCACACGTCATCGCCGTCCTCGCTCTCACCCTGCTCACTCACGCACAAACCCAGCGCGACGCCATCGAGTCATCGACACGACGAGGACAACGGTGAAAACGCCGCACGCGCTGTCCTCACCCTCACTCACTCGCTGACAACCCGGCGCAACGACGACGACGACGACGGTGAGCACACGTCATCGCTGTCCTCGCTCTCACCCTGCTCGTTCACGCACAAACGCAGCGCGACGCCATCGACACGACGAGGACAACGGTGAAAACGCCGCACGCGCCTTCGCCTTCGCCGTCCTTTTCCTCACCCTCACTCACTCGCGTGATAACCCAGCGCAACGACAACGACGACGGTGAGCACACGTCATCGCCGTCCTCGCTCTCACCCTGCTCACTCACGCACAAACCCAGCGCGATGCCACCAGGGCGACCACTCAAACGTGCCCGCGCACGCACGACGACAACGACAACGACGCCATCCACACGACAACGACAACGGTGAACTTCACGCCGCACGCGCCCTGAGTCACCGTACTTGTCCTCACCCTCACTCACTCGCGTGACAACCCCGCGCAACGACTACGACAACGGTGAGAACACGTCACCGCTGTCCTCACTCTCACCCTGCTCACTCACGCACAAACCTAGCGCGACGCCGCCTACGTGCGCACGGACGCGACTCGACGATGACTCAAACATGCGCGCACACGCACAACGACGACGACGACACGACGTGGCACCACAATGCGACGGGATGCCACGATGCGACGACAACGACAACGCGCGCACGGACACGACTGGACGACGCCACCAACGCGACGACTCAAAGGTGCGCGGGCACGCACAACGACGATGACAACGCGACAACCCGCGCATGGACGCGACTCGATGACGACGCCAACGCGACGACTCGAACGTGCGTGCGCACGCACAACGACGGTGCCACGACGAGACGACAACGACAACGCATAATGCTCAATGGCGATGATGCGATGCGACGACTCCGATCGACGCGACGTGGCACTGCGACACGATGATTGCCGCGACGGCATGCCACGACGAGACGACGAGGATGATGCGTCGTCAACGCACAACGGCGACGATGCGACGTGATAATGACGAAGTAGAGTAGTACTATGTATTTCTTTAGTTTGCCCACGGTTACCCGTGATAGTACCCATGGGTACATGAATACAAGAAGCTGACCCATACCTGTACCCATCTGGTACTCTATTTATATATCCATTAGACAATTTATCCTTGAATCTGTCTGGCTATATATTTAGATTTATATTCTGTACAAGATGGACAAATGTGCAGATCTGTGGAACTCTGTACAGATTCTGTACAGAATTTGATTGCTGTACAGACACCAAAATGGATACAACTATGGAATTCTGTACAGATATGTACAGAGTGCCACAGATCTGCACAAACTCTATATGGATGTGTACAGATTATGACCTAACTGTAAGGCTGTGATATGTACATACCTGAACAATGATATGCAGTGCTGAACAATGGGGGTCTGATTTACTGATGTGTTATCTGCGCAGTCGGCTGAGAGATCATCGTACTCTGCAGTACATCATTGGACGGCTCGCAGAGAGTGTTTGAAGACTCACCAGAAAGGGGGGTCACTTACGCCTCGACGAAGGCACTTGCTCACTCCTCCTCTGTCTTCTTCCGATGCCCGATTCTTGCCTCTATCCAGTCTCTTTGACGCCGGCTGTCCGTCTACCACATCCATCACCTCTGGATCCTCGTCCACCTCTTCTTCATCGTCGAACACAGCCAGGTCCTCCTCTTACTCGTGATATTGACCGTGACGCGCTTATGGCCGGTACTCACTTCTACGTCGCGTCTTCCGAATATTCGTCGACGTCGACAGAAGGTGGTTTCAAAGCTCAGGGGGCGATGGCATGCTAGATGATTCGGCCTGTGGCGGCCTTGCCTATTCCTATTTTTGCTGTAGAGTTATGTTAAATGGGTCAAAGAAAAGAAAAAGCATGAAAGAGGTCCTTTACGTTTTCGATCCGATTCTTCTGCATGCGTGATTTTTTCAAAGTACTGGCGGAGGGATTCCTGTTGAGCCCGGCGTGACTTCGGTCACCCAGTGTAAGAGTTGGAACGAGCAAGAGGAATGGAGCAAGCTGTGAGTACACGCAGAGCGACATGTACCGCAGAGGCTCTCACTGAATTAAGCACATTTACAATGCCTTTTTTCGCATTCCCTTGAGGACCGGAACATCGATACAAGCGCGAGAAGAGACTACGTGGCAAGTTGGCTGAAGACCGACAAAAGTTGCGACAACGGGGTCCAGGATTGCCCGTAGGGCTGTATTATTCCTGGTCCCTTTTACAGCGGTTTTCAATTCTTCGTGGAAAATTGCAAAATCTTTGGAACATTTTAGCTGTCACGTGTCCAGGACCCCAGATGTAACAGTAGTAGGTAACGTACCTGGCGAAGTTTTTCTTCTTTTTTTTCCCACCACTTGCAGGCTGCAGCATGTCGTCGCCCTCCCCGACTCAGGATGTTGAGGAGGACTCTTCAGAGGTTGAGCAGGTATTCTCCATTTCACTGATTGTCTATTCAAAGGTAAAGAAGATGCTACGTGGTAAATCTACCTCGAAGGAAGAGAAGACGACGAAAACAAAGGAACTCTCCTTTGCCATCAAATCCTTGACCTACGTCGATTTTTTGCGAAGCATGCTCCAAAAGCATGGCCAGGAGGACTATGAGGTCACAGCTAAGAAACATTATCCGTTTAGATACACTCTACCAAAGACAAAAGGGTACTGTGTCGAGTTTCTATTTATTTATCATGACGCTCAGACTAATGGTGAATATACTAGGCAGCATGCCCGCATCAGGAACTTCTCCAGCAATACGGTTCATGTAGATTGCTCGCAACATTTCATTTCGTTCATAGGCAGAGGCGGAGATGATCTTGCGACTGATGCCAAGCTGTTGGAGGGCACGATAGATGGTCGGAAGGGTTGTGTGAACGCCACGTTTGAGCCGTAGCTCATCCTGCAGTTCATCAAGATAAAGCGATCTACGATGATCCAAAAGAGTGGAAAGGAAAGCGACATCAGCCTGACTGAGAGAACAGCAGCGGCCCACTGCACATGAATATTTGTCGAGTGGATTTGAAACGACACCGAACTTCTTGTATAATTGGAGGACGAGGTAGACCAATGACTTCTTGATGCCTAGTCGGCTACAGATTTCTTTGACAGAAAAACCGTCATGGTAAAGGAGGGGGATGCGAGCCTTCAGGTCCTTGGATATCCAGTGTTTGGGCATAGAGACTCAGTCTCGATGGTCACGGTGGAGTGACGGTGAAAGCGACGGCGAAATTTTACCATTGTGGTTTGTTTGGTTGATTTGTCAGTAGCTTTACATTTGGGGTCCTGGACACGTGACAGCTAAAATGTTCCAAAGATTTTGCAATTTTCCACGAAGAATTGAAAACCGCTGTAAGTGTTCAGGTTTATCAACGCAACATTCTTGTCTGACATTTGAGGCCCTTTTAGGAAATGCTTAGTCATGCCTTTTTCGAGCTCTTTTGGTCATGCTTCTTATCGTGATGGCCTTCTCCCAACCCCTCTCGAAGCCATCTCCCTGCTACCAGTGCATCCCCACGGCTTGAGGGCATCAGGACGACGACGACACGACGTATTGAGAACACCATGACATGACAATGTGATGACGACGACGATGCCGACTGACGAAAGGTTGCAGATTCTATATGGGACGGACACGAGCGAGGCAGTGGATTGGGTGGACGAGATGGGGTTGGGGGATATGGGTTAGTCGTACCTGCGGATCATTGAACTGGTGCAGTCGTTGATATCGGGTCGCTGAACTTGGATCCGGGTGTGTCAAGCCGTTTCAAGTCTCTCCATGTGTGTGGACTGACGGATTGCACAGACGACTTAATCCCGTTATATGTTGCGAGGCCAAGATGTCCTTGTTCATGCACATGACGCAGACGCGATCGGGTGCGGAGCGGTTGTTGGAGGTGCAGATCCTCCTGATCTTGTCGCGGTGCGAGTTTTTGGAGGCGAGGCTGGAAGAGGATCAGTCGTTTATGGGTGCGTTTTGTTGTCGTTGAAGGTCCTGCCAGTGTGCCTTGGCTCACGCACATGGCCGCACACTAAAGGGGAGATTCTGAGCGTGCACAACATCCTCGCTCAAAACAAACTCAAACCGGTGGCGCCTCCCAGATTCAAGGCACCCGTGACGTACGCCACGCACCGTATTTCTTAGACGCACGAGGTCTATCCCGGACATGTTTGAGGTCGCCATTGGTACGTCTTCCTCCGAGACCCCCTCGTGGCAGCCCACACCCACTGACCGTAGTACACATTCACATAGCATAACGGGCGCCGACATGCCTCGTTTGCTCCCCCCGGTTCTCCAGGGAAATCACCCAAGTCACACTAGAATGATTTAGCGAGGAAGATCGTGAGGGTTCAGACCGTGTTCGTCACCAATGATCAGGTATTGGTTGTTGATGTTCTTTGTTATGGACTTTCCAATTGAGAGCTGAGGCTGCTGGTGGTGAGTTGGTTGAACATGTTGGCCAAGGATCCGGTGTTGAAGCAACATCAGGACGGGTTGGTGAGTCTAGTCCTCTGGGCAACGATACCTCGTGTTTATCCTGATAATCGATTATGTGCTGAAATCTTGTGGTTCCGCAGAGCATCATGAGCAATCTTATCAAGGTCGTCAAGGACTGTAAAGAAGCGCACATCCGGTGTCGCTATGGCACATCTTCTGCACGCCAAAGCATCCGATCGACCAAGCCGTGACTGATGCACGTCCTCGGAGAGAAATTTGCAGAGGCAATTTCCAAGGACCAAGACGACTCGGACGTGGACCTCGACTTTGCGCCCGAGGAGCGCGTGTCTGTCTTTCTGGGGAGCGGTGGGGAATCGGGCAATGCGTTCGGGTTCGGGTCTTCGAGCATGGTGGGCATCAAGTTTCCCCCATTGACTGGGGCAATCACTTCAGCGTCGACCCCGATCCTGCAACAGCCGCTGCAGCACAACATCTCCGAGCCAGCATCTCGGTTGCGCCAGGGCAATCTGCTGCGTCGCATCACATGCACTCCCAGTCTTCGCCACCGATCACGTTCCCGTAACGTGCGCTCTCTCGGGTGTTCATCAAGACGATCGGGCGACTGGGGAGGTGGAGGTGTGTGCTGACTCATTCGAGGCAGACGGTGGATTCGGGGATTGCAGCCTGAGTGCCTACGAACGTAGTATCAGCATTTGACCTGGAGCTGAGCGCGAGGGGATCTGTTGGGCATGGTGCAGTATTTGAAGATGATTGAGTCGCTGTCTGCCGCATCTGGAACGAAACTTCTGCGGAGATGAACGAGAACAAAAACAACGAAGTTGTTCATCCCAATCAATGAGCGGAGTGGCTCCCGGGGCCGTGACTGTGACTGAAATTCATTGTATAGTTTTTTTTTTTTAAATTCTATCCTATTCGAGGGACTGCATATTTTAACTTTTGCTTGTGTATATAGTTTTAATATACTGGCACTGTTTCATTGAGATCTATAGAATGGTTGTTTTTCCTTCCCTTTGCATGTTACACTGCGGGGCACAGTCAGACTTTTACCCAATATAGTATTCAAACTATAACACACCGGAATAGTTGAACCATACAAACTTTTTCACACGAAATTGTCTTGGGAATAGTTAAATAATTGCTATAGTATAACATCTCCTGCAAGTGGGCAGAATAGATTGACTGTTACAGCACTGTCATAGCATTGTATTTGAAATGGATAGAAAAAATAACATCAGTGTTGCCCAGACTCAACTAGCTGCTTCGACAGTTATACTAATTACACACCATTACTATGTTTTCTAGCACATTAAATGTACCCATGCTTGTTGTGTGTCTCAAACACAAAAGGGAACTTTCTGCAATCAAGAACAAGCTGCGCTATGATGTTAGGATCCTTGGCTTCTTACTGCTCTGAGTCTATGCACCAAATTGGGGTGTTCACTCTGACTCAGTCACCAAGTGTATACACTGTGACTCACACAAGGACAGCAGTGACCCCACCAAGGTCCAATATCAGTGAATGACCACAACTGCATTAATTGTCCCTCTTCTGATTCACTGCCCACCTTCCACAGGCTCTCATTCAAGACAATTGGAGATGCATCGTAACAGGTATCATTGACCGTGGAGCCCCCAAAGATATCATTGCCAAACTTGATCCGACAGCCCTCGGAGTGCATATATGATGTGCCCATATTATTCCAGAGGCTATATTCTTTGGTGTGGACCTTAAATCTGAAGATAACTTCAAGGTGTGTAGCACTGCATGAGCTCACATTACACTCATCCAGATGATGCTTAGCTTGACTATTCCGCTTCCATATTGGCTGACCTTAAGCAGTTCCGTTATGATATCAACCAGTTTAATGGGGAGAATGTTCATTCCCTAATCAATATCATGAGTCTCTGGCAGTAGATGTGCACGATGCATTTGAAGTTGTACTTCGAAGCCACGGTGAGTTTCGGCATTGCCACATATTTTCTGAGCACGACATTCATCGGGTACCATTTCACTACAGTTACAGGTGGATCACTATGAAGTCAAGTGGTTCGGTCTGAAACCCCCCCCCCCCCCCCCAACTTGCGCCAGTTCGTCACATTCTCGACATTGGATCCCGAAAATCTTCCGGTTCCTGCGCCCGAGCTGCTTTCCTTGCATGCTACCTGCTGCAAGATTGCTCACTTCTCTGGTGCTGCTGAGTACATAAATGAAATTTATCATGATGCAGACAAAACAAGTGTCTTATCAGCTGATGGCGCTTCAGGGGTCATGCTCGACTATATGGGACGTTTATCGATAGGATCGCGTCCGATCCGTTGGTATGCCAGTCGCGCGAGAGATGAGGCACAGCACCGCGAGAGATGCCAACATGCATGTTGGGTGTGTCCACCACGATCTCAGAGTCGATGGCAGCCAAGGACGAAGATGCGTCTAAACCATCACGCTCGAGGGTGATCCGGCCCACTCTAGGACCGAACTCGGACGGCGGGTTGGCGAGAGAGAACGAGAGGGCCGGCCCGGGTCCGTGCCATCGACTCGAGTTGAGTACAAAATAAACTTGTGATCGATGGACGATCTGAAGAATGTGAGACATGGTGCAGCAAGACGAGACAGACTTCCTCGAGTCTGATGCCATTGGGTCCGATGTTCCATTCCGCACGATTCGCATCGTACGGCTGGTCGTGATATTTCTAAGCGACAGAGGATATCAGTATACACACAGCTGCTGAGAACCAAATCATGACTGACCTCGAACAGATCCCGAATTGCTGTTGCAACTGCCTCTGCAAGTTTCACACGCGGGATCGGGGAGCGATCTTTTGTCCAGTCCAAGGCTGCAATCGTGTTGGACCAACTCTTGTAGTACCCAGGTCACTACTAAGATCCCAACCGTTCAAACGTTTAGCCAGAGAGAGAACCACCGCTCGAGCCAACGGCCTCACGAGTCACCTGAATGTGCAGTATGAAAGTCTATTTCCCCATATAACTGTGTGCGATCCCGAACACGAACAAAGCTGTGACTTTTATTCAGGATGTCGATGATTGAAATCCCGATCTGCTCTGGATTCTCTAAATTGAAAGGATGCTGCTCCGACGCCGTGATGCTGCTCGTCGTGTATTTCTCCTGCGGAACTTCTCAATCGTCCACGACCTGGGACAATAGATTTGCTGCGGTTACGATTGTGCAACCCCAATGCTGTAGACTCGGCTCCATCATAGCGAGGAGCCACTACGCTAGTGGTCTGCCTCCCTCGCGATCTGTGCTGCGTATCATGCGTATGGGTTCTTTGAATCCTTGGCACAGGCTTCCGCTGCAGGCAGGGTGAATATCGAGCAAAAATGGGGGGAAGTGGGACGTACAACAAACACCGAGCTCCTGCATCTTGTTGACTAAGTAAAAGGTGATGCCAGAGGCAAGGATGAAGGGTGCCATTGGCTTCACGACCTGTCGACAGACACACGAGGTCAGCTATATTTGCAAGTCAACGAAGAGACGTACGGGCCATCGTATTGCGAAGATATCCATCGGCGTCATGTTGGAGATCATGTGAGCAAGACCAGCTGCTTTTGAGAGGTTTGATACGATTTCGCGTCCTTCAATGCGAGCGTAATAATCTTCATCTATGAGGAGAGGCTCGATGACGACTAGAATCTTGTGCACGTAAGGACGGATGAGGTCGTCGAGTAGACACGGTATAGCCTTGACCAATAAATGGCACTCTTGATCTTCCAGGGTGCGTTCCATGAGCTACGAGAGGATCTTGTCGAAGAGTAGAGCAGCGCCGAATTCACGAGCTTTGTCGGTAAACTGGCGAAGAGCCGTCTTTTGGACTGGCAGCGTTCCCGGTGGGGCGTAGTGGACCGTCCGTCGCGAGCAAAGTCAACCATGGATGCGATTGATCTGGTGTGAGCGAGTGGCGTCAGAGTCAAAGTCAACGGAAAAGGGGGACTCGGGACGTACTTACTCGACGCCGTGGCCCATAAACTTGATGACGCACTAATTGGAACTGTTGCTGGCCCTGAAGACTCTGGGCGAAAAGTCGGACGTTAAGTACCTTGACAAGCTTGGCCACTGACCGGAAATAGCCGCTTCTGAGTTTAAAGTATATGTATGCACAGCATGAGCAGCTACCCCATCCCGCTGATCCAACGAAGTCCTGCCAGAAAAGTGCTTTTGCAGTGACTCCCTCTCCAAACTCGAACCCGGTGCTTGCGGCAACACAAGCACTTCGTTATTGTTGCAACACGAGCTACGACGTGACAACAACGACGCGATGATGTGTCGACGAAACAACATAACTCCCTGCCAGCGACATGGCACCAAGATCGTGCCACGCACAAAGAACACGGAGACGACGACGACGACGACGCCACGGCCCTTCTCTGCCTCATCCCGTCGCCATCTGGACGGCATGCAGAGACCGCCGCGCACTTTCGTTCCACCGACAGCGCACGACAGTTGCTGCACCTCACCCTCGCCCTCGCGTAGGGAATGGACTTGTTCTGTCGAAAGCGCACGACGGTCACCACATGTCGTCGCCCTCGTTCTCTCACCTCTCTCTTCTCATCGACTCCCTCCCTCCCTTCCTATCCCTTGCCCACATGGAAACTATGACGGATGGTATGCCCACCACCACGACAACGACGACGTCGACAACAATAACAACAATATGGACACAAAGTCTTTAGAAAACTCGTTGGTAGGGACGGAAGACGTACATGAAACATAAATATTGCCGTCCATATCATCACCGACGATGCCCGTTTGTGTGGACACATCTAAAGGTAGAGTCGGAAAAGGTAATGTGGCACCCAAATCATCCAGTTACCTGCTGGATAGCAAAGAGACCTTTGCCGCCTGCAGCGATTCGCGGGACGACGGAGACGGTCCCTGGTAATATGACATTAGTCCTCACGAAAAAAGAAACAATGCGCAATGTCACTCGCCATCTCGTTGTATGTTTGCCAGGTACCTACACAGTGACTCAACATATTTCCGAGGAAAGTAGAGGAGTGTACCCACCTGTCGTTGGTGTCCTGGTTTGTATGATGCGACGGCGCCATCACGAGTTCGTTGTAGAGCGATGAAGGCTGCAGGGGGTAATAAGTGTGGCGGAGAAAATTAATTTGCCAAAGCACGTACCAACTGTAGGCCTACATAACTCACAACCAAGGGAGTCTGGCTTGATTCCGGCAGACTTCATAACCTCAGAGAATGTTTGTAGTTTGCGCATTCACGGTCTGCATGGAAAATATACACGAGCCAATGGTCAAGCTTACTTGATGATGGTAAAGAGTTCTTGACGAGTCATCGCAAAGTGTAACGCAGAGGTTGTTGGATATGGCATGGCCAGCCTTCTTCATTTCAGCCTAGAAGAGGCGATTGAGGCCCCACATCTCAGACAAGGAATAGCCACAAACCTTGAAGATATTGGTTACAAGAGGCATGCAACCGCAGCAACCAGTTCCGGCCTTCATCTTGGACTTCAGGTTAGCCATGTCAACCATACCGGACTTGACGCATGCCACAATATCACCCTTCTCCCAAGTTCTGTAAGAGGTTGAGCTTCCATTGGCATATGCGAATACATATGAAGGATGGACCCACGTGGCAGCTGCAAACCTGCACATCGTCATCGAGGTCTGCACCGTCATCCTCGCCCTTATTTCCAGATCCAACAATGAACTGAGAGGGCGAATCGGCGATACCTCGATAGCTTTCTGACCATCACTGAGAAAGAAGATTGAATTACATTTGATAATCCTCACCTTCTTCTTCACTATGCTAACGAGTTTAACATAATCGGAGGTATCCCCTGAAGATGTATCTAGAATACCGTCAATAACTGAGTTCATTGGTAAGAGTTTGTGGCAACGACTTACTTTTTGTATACAAAAGAAAAGGGATCCCTGTAGGTCAGACATTCTACATCAGAAGTCGAACCTTCTCGCTTGCGGTGCACTTCAAGTTGAGTCGCTGAGTTGGTGGTGTCAGTTTTTGTTTCTTGGCGCTGGGTGCAGACCGTGCAGCACGTGACGATCTCTCTGCCGGAGTGGCATCAACCTTCACAGTTACTCCTCGAAGGTTCCGTTTTTCTGCAAAGTAGTCACCAAAAGATGCAACCTGTAGCTTAAGGTCAGATCAGCTGGTCATAAAGTGACGATATTGGACAGACGTTTGACAACATCCATTAACTTCAGCTTCATAGACAAATCAGGCATATTCTAAGGAAATATGTTGTCAAATGAATACTTCCGGGACCTGTGGAATGGATGGCCTACCATCTGCCTAGGCTTGAAACCACAGAACTCCGTCTCAACTTGTGTAAGGTTAAAAGTCAGGATGTCGGCCATTTCAACTGTTAGGTATGAGCGTCACGGTGTCGTCACACTGTAACTGTTATATGTACCTCCTGGACCAATGAGACCGAAAGTGTTTGCTCGCCAGTTCGCACACTCGCCGATGGCATAGACATCTGGAGCACTAGTCTTGAGATAATCGTCGACAATGATCCCTCCTTTATCCCCACAATTCAGCCCGGCCTTTCTCGCTAAATCATCACGAGTGATTCCAATTGCATAGATCACTATGTGAGTGGCGAGCTGGGTATCATCCGATAAGATGAGGCCACTCAAGGCACCCTCCGGCGTTGCAACCACATCTTTTACAGATGTCTTGGTGAGAACATCCACACCCATCGCCACGATACGGCGCAAGACAATCTCGCCACCTTCATCGTCGAGTTGACGAGATAATGGATATGCGTGACAATTAATAATAGCAACTTTTCCTATGGTCTCCCTAGAATGGATGACGGCACTGAATGGACACGACCGCTGCAACATTAGCAGACTCACAAATCGAAGACGGCTTTTGCAGTTTCCAGGCCGAGTAAGCCCCCACCGACCACCACAGCCTGCCAAAATCAAGTCAACGGGGCTCAGTGTATCATCAAATCATCACTCACACGCCCGCCCTTGACATGATCTTCTTGAGAATAACTCGATATCTTCTCGAGGTCTGCAATATTGCGATAAACGAATATTCCCCTGGTTTCTGCCAAGCGTTCCGGAGGTAAATATGACGGAAGTGTGCTCTCAGAACCGGTGGCAATAACACAATAGTCATAGGTGATCACACGACCCCTGTTGGTGGTAACCAAGCGGGACGCAGTATCCACTGAAGTAACTTGTTCACCCGTGTAGAAGATAAAACGCTCGGGATCCTGCTGAGCATACCAATCCACTTTCAATATATTTGGGAGGTTAGAAACCAAGAAGCATGACTCATGATAAGCACCCACCCTGGTTGAGATAAAGCTTCTCGACAGAATGGTGTTGAAAATATTCAGTAAGGGCAACTCTATTGTAAGCAAGGTGTCACGGTTCCTCTACGATATGACGTATGAGCGGACAGCTCGTAAGGATATAAGCAAGCACACCTTCCCCGCAAGTGACGAGACGATAACGCTTGATGGGAACAGTATAAATAGAGAAGCATATCAATCCAGAAAGAATGCTCACCGATACCCACCATTCCCAGTCCAACTACGAGGATTGTCTTGATCGCTGGGTTGGCCGTCTGTGGAACCCCAGCCATCTCAGTGGATGAGTCAGGGTAGGCTTAGGTGGTCCGTTCGCCACAGTTCTCTCAACCTCAGCTGACATGCTTGTGTCTGCAGCGAGTCGAGTGAGTGGGAGAGAAAGAGAAGGGTGTTTCCGAAGGTACAATCCAGGCTAATGGTGCTCTGGCTTAACTCGCCGAGGGCGTTAATTGTTTTGACCATCATGATATGCAAACTTTGGAGCGAATCCCACTCGCTGCTTCCCGTGGGGCCTGACCTGTTCCTGACGGTGAAAAACATCTATGTAGCCACCTTATTCCCTATTTTTCAGAGGGCTTGCCTGGCATGTTATCGCTCTTTCGTTCTTGGCACGGGAACGGACCGCGATGACCACTCTCGGCGGGTGCTCTCTACTAAGATTTGGTTCCTAAAACGGAAGGTAACCGTAGGTCACAGCGCTGCGCTTCGTTCAATTGGTTCCCACGTCATAGCACAGCCCACAACTTGAACATTTGGCTTTTCTGCTTGTTGAAGTCCCTTCGAGTGGCCCAGTCTCGTCTGTCCCACTCAGTCGTGTGCCAGTGACGTGTGAGTCATCTGCCCTAGTTAGACTTACTACAGGAACTCAAGTTTTTAAGTTCGAATTCTGCTGTTCCAGTGACTCCGGCGGCCGCCTGAGTATCTTCAAGTTCCCACACTTCAAGCTTCGCCCATCAGAGTTGCCATCTCAAACGACTGTTGTGGTGAAACTCTTCCCTCTCGTTCGGAACAAGTCTGGTAGTTACCCGTCACTGATCTGCAGGAGGTATGCAACGAGAACGTAGGTGGGTGAGGCCTATCACCACTTCGTATATAGGTGCTTACGAGAAGAATCATTTGTCTTATCTCTTGCCCTTTTTATATTCCCCGTAGGATACATGTTCAAGGCTAGTCTAGGGTCCTTATCTCTTACACCTCGAGGAACGGCATCCTCAGATCGCGTAAACTACGGCCAGATCTCTATTATATCAAGGCGAAGAATTTGCAAGTCAGAAAAATTGAGAATAATAATAAGAGGGGCAAGTGGACAGGAAAACGATTTACCCACAAGAACTAACCCCACGATGGCGGCTGCACGCAGTTCTTTACCAGGAGTCAACCTTCGGGAGGTTACGATTAATCCTACCAACTTGAAATGCACCTCGCTACCTTTGCTTTCTCTTCGAAACCAGTATTCAATCAACTTCCATCTGTTTGTCTTCTCCCTCCTCAGCTTTGTTGTTGCAATTTATTGATTATCAAACAGTGCTTGGTTGGCATTTTTCTCTGCTTTGTAAGTTCCAACAGCATTTATAATACCACTGGATTATATACAAGATCGTCGCAGTTTGTCGTGGTTTGCCTTCGCCCCCCTTGTTCCGGATGCCATCAAGCAAGATCTCAAGTTAACCTCTGCGCAAATCGGTGGGTGGAGGGGAACAATGGACACTCAATACTCATTATCATATAGGGGGTTCTAATATTGTCTCGCTATGTGCCACACTCATTGTTCGCGTTGTCTCTGGTCCTCTAGTTGATCGTTCGTACAGCTCTGTTTATGTCGGTTGCTTTCCCTCACCTCCATTTCAGGGTATGGACCGCGTAAAGTCATGGCTGGATTGCTTGTTCTAGGTGCAATCCCTTCAGGGTTGGCTGGAACTGCGCACGCTGCAAACGGACTTTACTTGGTCCGTTTTTTTCATTGGTATACTTGGCGGGACTTTCGTGTCAACTCGCCCCTCTTCGAGGTGTCTTCCATGACGGAGGGCATCTATTCGCCATACGAAGCGTGTCTGTTGACCCCCCTCACCTCTCCAAGCGATTCACCCCAAGGTTAGGCCAGTAGGTGGAAGCTTGTTCTCGCTCCCATTCTCGCCGGCGTCTCTTGACGATCCAACGAGAAATGGACCTTGCCTACCCAAATATTTACTACTTCAGGTGCCGGAAAACGCAACACCGATGGAAGTAGCAGAAGCGGTTCGTACATCGTACGCTGATAGGCACGATAAAGATGCTCAAGAAATTCGATCCAGGACCAGGAAACGCCTGATGACTGGGTTAAAAGGCAACTGAGCCAGTTCTTCAAGTTCCCCATTGTGACGTTACCCGTTACCTTTTTTTGTGCTGGAAACCGGAGGAAAGAATAGAACGTGGTTCGGAAGACCCTCGGATTCAATTTGGGAGCAGCGGGAGGTACAGGCTGAACAGAATAGCCCCAGCTGCGATGATAACGGATCTCCGTTCCAGTATCCACTGCATTATGGACGGGGGTATCATATTTGGCAGACGTCTTGGAATACGTGAGACCCAAGCGGGGCCGGGCGAAGCACGTCGTATTTGAAGGCACAGACAACTTACCAAAAGGACCTTACGGGACTTCGCAAAGACTATCATGGGCTGCGAACAAGGATCGGGGAATGCTCAACTCTACGGCCGTCATGTCAGTCAAAATTTAAGCGCCTGTTCTAGCATGGGCGATGAATGGTTTACCTCTTGAACCTGATCATGGATTCCCAGTGAGGCTTGTCGTCCCAGGGCAGATTGGGGGCCGATCCGTCAAGGTACTGTAACCTGTCGTCCTCATTTGTAGCAATGTTTGACTGAATTCACCTGTTCAAGTGGTTAAAGCGGATCGAAGTTAGCGATCGCGAGAGCCAACATCATGTACGTTCAATTGTCTCGAATTAACTATTGACTGAGAGATATCACAGCTGCACTTCTGGGTAAGAGGGGATGATGACTACTGGAAGTCGTGTGCTTAATGCCTTGCGATTAGGACAACAAGCTTTTGCCTACCCACGTGATGCCCGATCAAGCACGCGCAGAAAAGCATTGGTGGTATGACCCCAGGTCAGTTATCATCCCTCGAGATTGCCATCTAGAACGAGATGACCTACCGGTACGGCAGATATCTCATTACTAGGCCTGACTATCGGCAGGGAGCTAAACGTGGTGACACCTGGTTTCGTCAAAGGTACATCCACTAGTACTTTTGGTTGCGTGTCAGGTGACCCGGGCCTCTCTTCTGACGTATTCTTCCCGAAGATCGGCCTCGTGATGTCATACCCTGACACTTGCATTCGCTATGGTGGATAAGTTATAATCCAACACATCTGTTCGCACCCTTTACGCACCTCCATCCAGCCTTTAGATGCAGTTCCAACAACGGCCGGGTGCTCAAAGTGCAATCCGACTTTATCATCGTCTTCGATCTTGTTCACGGCAACCCTAAATCACCTATCGAAGAGGTCTCTTGGTGCATACGCACCAGTTGTTCATCATAGTACCTGGTGCATGCCAATACCTACCAGTGGATGAGTGATGGCAAAAGCAAAGGGCATTCGTCTCTGAGCACCCTGAGGATCAGTTCCGCGAAATATGCCACTTGGACCCGGCTTACGGAACTCTCGACTTGACGGAAAGTGACACTTCATTGTGAGCCGCAAGCGCACCATGCGGTTTCTAAATGACTTACGTTCAATGGTGGCTGTTGGAGCTTCTGGAGCTTTGACGTCAAGCACAGCATGTTGCTGAAGTGTAATGCGTTGATGGTCAGAGCATCAGAGGAAGGGTCTGCAGTTCCGAGTCAGCCACGGGACATGTAACTGAATCCTGGGTGAGACGTGAAATGATAGTGGAGATTATCCCTCACATGGTTGCTAGAATCCATTCTGCGCCTTCATCCAATGAAACCTCTACTCGAGTCACCCGTCGTCCACCTCCACTATAGGCATACCCACGGATCGTATAGAAGTCGTTTGATTCTGAGTGTTTACTTACAGTGAGCGTCTCGCCGTGGTCAGGCTCAGCAATAATTTGCGCTGTTCAGGAAGATTACATTAAAGGAGTTGAAGAAGCAGGATCGCAAACAGCCATGGTTTGTTATCAATGGAGAGGTATACGACGGGACGCACCCTGGCGGGGGCGATTCCATCATCCTTGTTGCAGGTGAAGATGCTCCAGAGGACTTTTTCGCCATCCATTCAGCGGAGGGGAAGGCAAAACTGTCGCAGGTACGAGAGTCGTAAAGCATCGGTAAGGCTTACTGACGCATCACAGTTCCATATTAGAACATTGGCGAGGTCGGGGACAGACGCCTCTGAAATTAGCGACCAGACAACCGATGGCACAGGAAAGACGTCAAGTTGAGTAGAATCGTACAGGTAAACCACGATACCTACCAGTATCGATTCGATTTACCACGAGAGGTCCAACCACTTGGACTTCCCGTGGGTCAGCACGTATTCGTCCGTATTCGGAGAAAGGGCACGGGAGAACTTGTCCAGAGAGCATACACACACCTGTCTCACAACATGGTGCAATAGGTTTCATCAAGTTTTTGGTCAAGTCGGTTCCCTCCATTTGATCCAAGAGACGTGACTGACAAAATTGTAGATTATCCCTACCTTCGAAGGACTTCCCGATAGGAGGGAAGATGACAACGGGGTTCCATCAACTGGCAGTCTGTGACACTCTGCAATTGAAAGGACCACTTAGTAGGATCGTTCACCTGGAACGGACAAGGTGTTGCCCGTTGGAAAAAGATCCGACAAGAAAGTCAAGGAGGTAGGAATGATATGCGGAGGAAGTGGTGGGTATTATGAGCAAATGGAAGTTTTTCTTGCTGATGGACAGGAGTAGAAATTACGCCCATCCTTCAGGTTCTACGAAGCATCTTCCTTGATGCGTTGGACACCGAGACCAAGGTGTGGGTGATGAGCACGAACAAAACGGAGCAAAATATTCTCTGCCGAGAAGAACTCGATACAATGTACACAAAACACGGACCGCATCGCTTGAAGTTACACTACGTCCTTGGAAAGGCGCTACCTGGGTGGACCGGCGGAAGCACCGGCCGAGTTGATAACAACATACTTCGAGCGGGGTTGCCACGTCCTTCTGAAGAGGGCATAATTCTAGTGTGGGGACCCGAGCCGATGATCAACTATACGGTAAAGCCAGGATTGAAAGCAACAGGCTGGGATACCGAGAAGGACTTGGTTGTGTTCTGAGTGCTGTACTAATAATCTTATACGATATGACCCTTGACCTACAACAATCAAGGCAGGGCATGGAACGCATACAACTCAGTCTAAAGGAGTGCGGTATCCGAATTGATTGCCCAGCTTCGAATCTCACCTTAAAGTTGATGAAATCTGCAAAGACCGTGACTTCGAGTGCCTGGTGGAGCGCCGTAGTGAGGTATGTAAATGTTGGTCGAGAATCCGACATCTTCACTGTGTTTAAACTTTGGAAGAGAAACATGTGAGTGAGTACAACACCGTGCAAAAAATTAAATCCGCAAGATCAGACCTTGAAACGGATTTCAAGGACTGATGCGAACAACAACTCTGTCATCGCCAACTGCATCCACGACGGCACCGACCACCCCCTCGTGAATCTCGAGCCACATTCTTTTTTGCGCTGGCACCTGTCCTTGCGAAGTTTGTAGACGTTATTTGGAGGAACTGGTCAAGCAGGTATCCATTTGCGCTGTGCACCCCCACACCATCGAATCTCGGCGATCTAGTCTTCGATCGCTCTCTCTACTTCGGTCAACCGATGGTTGTCAGTCTATGTCTGCGGAGTCCCATCACTAAAGATTAGTACGATCCCTGCCCCCCTGGGCGTGGATTACATCCGTAACCCGGGGGTATAATCACATGAACAAGGTATGAGCAATATGATGACCTGGCAGCGGACATCTTTTTCCAACCGTCGATTTGCGCGCCTTGTGTGGATACCTGGGACATGATAAAATCTGCCTGTATCGATGAACATGCTGACCCGGTGTAGGTGGACGCTTGCCGGGGCCCAGTAGAAAGGCATATGTTCGGAAATGGGTTAACGCTAGTACGACACTCCTCATCAGATCTGAACGGGGCAGGAGTGTACTGAGTAGATGTCATGACAACGAATATGATGAACAACAAAGGATGTTGTTGGCAAAACTGGGACGCATTGATGGCATGATTTTTATAGTTACAGAACGCAAAGAAGACTGGTCAGGTGCACGACGGCCTGGACCGCGTTCGCTCAAGTTGCAGCTCCGCTCGGCATACATACCTCCGACCCCACACTTTCAAGCCGATCTCGGTATACTACTACACCCGCAGTTATTGAATGTGAGATGCAACTAGAATGAAAACGTCAAAGGGACTAGCCCTGTTGCAATCGAGCTACTTTACGGCGTGGTGAGGGCGGCTACACCGCGGACCTCCTACAACCCCCCACATGACTGCAATTCCCGCCGTGGCTCCCTCGTCGTCGCTCGTGTCTTCGTAGCCTTTTCCCGCCGTGCGTGGGGTCTCTGTGGTTGATTGTTCGTGGCAATGTCCAACTCTCCTTTGACAAATTTCCAGCCCCGTATACCTTCTATCTCCTGTGTGGACCAGTGCTGACGCGGACGTGCCAGCTTCCCATGCTGTGCGCGCTTCAGGTACACGAGCCGTAACCCCAATCAAGCCAAGGCATTCGGGCCCCATTCGCACGTCTTTTCTTCTCCTACTTCTTCCCATTTGCCTCACTCGCCTCAATATCCAAACAAGCCAAATTTGGGTCGAGACTATGACTTGGAGAGACCCACCATGGATACGAGTCCGCGACGACCACGACAGACGATCCTCCTCCGCATACACCTATTGGGGCGGCGACGATGCTGCATCCAAGTCCACGGAGACAAGACAACGACGAAGACCACGTAGCTGCATGCGAGACCCTTGGTCTGTCAAGCATCTCGGTCGATTCACCTCGTCTACTTTGACCTCTGCGTCGACCTCGGGCGCGCCGGGCACGTATTTTCAAGGCTACAGTGGTACTTCCTTCGCTAAACGGTTCTTCCGTCAAGGATCGCTGTCACACATTTCGGTGTCTCCGTCCCAGCAGGGCCCGGGAGTGTTTGCACAGACAACGTCTGTGAGGACGCCGACGCCCATCGGTTCCTCGTCGCATTTATCTACAAAGGAGTCGACGATTCGCCCGGGCGCTGGTGAGCAAGATTGAATCAAGACGAAACTCGGGAGTAGGGATCTGGAACCATCCTCGGCCTGCTCTGCTTCGGCCGATAGTCCCGCATTCACGCATCCACCGCCGACGAATTCGAGTACTGGGTTATCCGCAGGGATTCTGGGAGTCTATGTCTATGACGTGGATCTCTTTTTGTTCGTCTCCGTCTTCGTTGCCCCTTTCATCGGTGTCGAAACCTGCCGTAGGATGGATTGGTGAGAGAACGGTTGTAGAGGAAAGCCACAAGTCATCGTCGGAAGCCGCCAGGTCGCAATTCAGGCCCTCTGCCAAGTCCAGATCGCTGTCTCGCGCTCCGCGTCGACGCGTTCGTCGAGTTCGCAGCTTGCCTGGCATTCATCTCCGACGTCCACACCCGCGTCTGGGTCGTACCCTTCATCGCCGTCCCTCCTGGCTTTGTGCCTTCTCTTGCACCCGCTCCAACCCTCAACAACCTGACCACATGTGATGAGGGAGAAGCGAAGAAGACGTCTAGGACGAGGGAGATTGTTGATCTGTTGAGGTCGTTCTTCGGTCGATGCGGGCAAGCAGTGTGGTGTGCCGGAGGTGGATGGGTTGGGTTGGCTAGTTGGTGGAGAGGTGGATGGGACGAATCATGGTAAGATGTTGTTGTCGTCTCATGTTGGTGAGGGGCATGGAGATGTATTAGGGCAGGCATCGTCCTCATATCCTGGGGGCGTAACCACTGGCCCTTCTGGAACCAGGAGCAGGCCGACAGGATTTTTTCGACTCGACTAGTCTAACGTCCATTGTATATAGCGCAGTGATGCGTGAGTCAGCGCGACCCTAATTCTCGATGGAACAAAAGGTTGGAATGAAACATGTACGTGCCTGGTCCACGCGCCATCTCTTACGTAACATAGAGGATGAACTCATGAAGGCATTCCGCACGCGGCCCGTGACGTCTGCTAAGCGATGTTTACAATGGTTATTATATCCCAAAAGGTATGATTCCGCTGCGTTATTCTTGTATTCACTTCTTGACATAGTAAATATTTTGTTATTGGGTAACCGTCTTCGCAAACGGTTGGTGAGTCATACACTTGACATGAGGTGAACCTCAGGACATTGTCATTCACCACCGACTCTGCAGGGCAATGTTGCGAGATGAAGTTCGATCATATCCAGATTGGCAGACCCAGGCGACTTTGTATTCGTATTCGGCAGGCGATCTTGTCCAGGTACGTGATGCTCCACCTCATGCAGGAGTTTTTCATCGTCTTACCAGGCCGGGACACGGGACTCGCTTCCATCTGGTGCATGATCGCCACGATGTTGGCGACGCTCAATTTCAACCTGGCCAAAGATACGAACGGGAAAGTGATCACGTTCACACCAACGTACGTAAACGGAGTGACGCAGATAGCTCGTGTTCTGAGTTTCCTTTATTACTGACTTCATGGTAGGCATCCTGCTCATTTCCCTTGTCGGATCGCCCCTCGCGCACACATCACCAATGAATATCTCGAGCGCGTGTTAGGATAGTGATGTGGGAGGTCGACGTACCTACAGTGTTATCCGCTTGTAGAGCGTATGCGTGTTGTATGATAGAACTGTCTGCTGTGCCTAAGGAGACCGCCGCTCGCCTTCAAGCACGTGCCGTCTCGCCGGGCAGTCGCGGCACTGGAAGAAGCACCCTCTCGCCTACCCCGGGCGAACACCCAATCGTCCTTCTCCGTCTACGAGTCATTGGCTGTAAAGATCTCTACCCCCGCAGCAAACACTTGCGATCCCTTTGCTGTGGTCTCGTTGCTGAATACAAGGCATCATACCCCCGTCATCAAGCGTAATGCAAACCCCGAGTTTGGCTCAAAAGACGCTAAACCGGTGTGCTTGAAGTGTGGGCTGCAGATGGACTGGGAGGTGTGTAGATACAATGTGGAGCTTAGCAGATTGATATCCAGATGATACCAAATATACAATGATCATACTGGAGATTTGGATGATCATCCAGATGATTCCAGAGATCAGTCTGCATTATGCTAAATATATCCAGATCATCATGGCGAATATCCCATGCCTTTCGAAATTGATTAATCATCACTCGAGATGGGAATACTTGAATAGTGGTGTAATACACCTACGGGTCCAGGTTATTGTGTGGTAGCTGACTCGAGAGAGCGGGGGCGGTGACAGGACGTGCGCGCGGGTATGATAACCAAGGCGAAAAACAATCCACGATTACTACTGCACGCTATACGCACGCTGTCCATCAACCCCTCCAATGCCGTCTCTGCCCGGATCTGAACATTGATAAAACTGTCCGTCGCGACACGTTTATACAGCACGCACCCCTCCAAAGCAAGGAACAGCGCACGCTTCAGTCGAACGACCAGCCGTAATGCACGCATGGCTAGATCAAACTTGTCCAGAAGGGGACTGATCCAGGGGTAGATGAGCATCAAACCGTGCATTCCAACCAAGTCGTCGTTGGTCTCAATGCATACGTCACCGAGGACGGGCGTAGTGGCATGATAAACATGAACGATCGAGCCCGATCCAGGTTTCGCTGTGATAGTGGTAAGGGATGTCAGGGAGAAAACAAATCCAGGAAGGCGGAGTCGACCAGTCATGATCGAAAGAGGGGGAAGGTCATACAGTCGCTCGTACAACTGAACGGCAAGCAAGGGGTCGGGCAAGGATGATTGCAAAACCATTATCATCCCGTCCATCTCGGCGGCGGTCTTGATCAGCTGTGGAACATGAGGGGCCACGATCCGGTGATAGACAGTGAGGTCGGAAGGGAGGTAGCTTAATATTGGCACTGCTACTCGAGTTTCCAGCCCGAGTCCAAGAGAGATGTGTGACGTTATCCAACTGGGTCAAGATGTACTCGAGAAGTCGACGGATTGCTCGCGTGCCCTCGCCATATATGACCGGGAGTGAGACATCGAAGATATTGCTACCTCATTTTTTGTCGTTCGGAAACATTCGACCACCTCTATAAGACGATCGTCACTTTGAAGAACATTGCAGACTGCCAGAAACATGGGAAGCTTGAACTGAATGAAACGAGAATTATCATACAATGCTCAAAGACCGAATCAACCCTACTTTTTTCACGGTACCCAATGCCTCACTGGCTGAGTGACGAATGAGCACCATTCTCGCCGATCCCATCAGCACGCCTTCCGGAGGCAAGGGAGTGAGCAACAAGACCATGAAGTAAGCTGAGATAGCCTCGTCATGTTTCTTGGAACTTGATGCCTAATCTCCGATCTCCTGAAGCCTTGATGCACATTAGGGTGTGAGTTCTGAGGTTAGGAATTGAATATACTAGAATTTCTAGGACAAGATGCACAAGCTAACCTTTCAACCAATCGATGACTGGTTCGTTATGCCACAGATCCTCGGTCATCGCGTTCGCAAGATGCTGTGCAGCATCATATATGCGACCGTCGGCGTACAATGTTTCGCACTCATGCTTCTTGTCATATACACGGAGTGCACACTTGCATGTGGCGATTTTGTTACCACCTCCTGGACGGATATCTCAAGTTGATTTATTTTTTGCGCAATGAATACTGAAAACGAATCAGAGAACCGTCAGTCGGGAGGGTTCAAAACGCACCTGAGCTCTTTTCGGGTGGATCAACGTGTGCGCGTAGTGCCCTGACAGACTTGGTTAATCGATCTATCGAGAAGTTCCTTGCCCGATTTATCGACATGAGTGATTTTGCGATCTAATCTGTTAACGAAGCGGGTTTGAAGGCGGAGAGAGCGCACTCGAGGATTCATTCTGTGCACGAAAGAAGGGATAGGCCTGTCTTTTCCTCGTTGGATGTAGCAAGTTGGGTACAGTTTTCTTGAACAGTTTTCTCGAGATTCGCTATATCGTCCTCATAGCTAATGAGCGTACTTTGGCTGGAGTCCCGTGAGCATGGGGACCGGACCGTGTCTTCGAGATTGTTTTTTTTTTTTCTTTCGACCTTCAAGCACCGGATTTGCTCCAAGCGGTCCTGGAGCAGCAGAAGACAAAATGATAAGGACATGATCATACACGAGCAGCGTTACTCACATTGTCGCGGTAGACGAGGGTGCTGATCCAGTTCAGGCGGGAGCGGGGACGCGTGTACAGGTGTGGCAGATTCCCGCAGATGCGTTCGACGTTGCGCATTTCTCTCCGTTCCGTTTGTACCACGCCTGGGACGTGGAGGAGGGCGTGGACCTGCCGAGGCAGCGCGGGATGTTGCGGGACATGATGGAGCTCGGGGTCAAGCCTGCGCTCGTCCAATGGAGCATGGTCACGCGGGGGGATGCGCAGCACGGCGATGCAGGCTACATTGAAGATTTTGGGTCAGATGGAGGAGGTGTAGCGTGGTAGCGTGGACGGGGCGGAGATGGAGATGGAGATGAAGTCAGGGTTGGGATTAGAGCCAGGCAGCGAGTTCGAGTCAGGAAGGGTGGCAGTGACGGGGATGGGCAGGGGAAGAAGAGATGACGACGCAGTAGCAGCAACAGCGGAACGCGAATGGACACCGTCAGACGCGCTGCTCGACCTACACATGAGCGTGTTGCGTGGGTTCGCCGTCGCGAGGTACGTGGAGCACGCACGCGAGGTGGGGAGGAGACTGGTGGAGCGGTTGGGGTATCGGGGCGGCGAGAGCCTGAGGGCGGCGACGGATGTGGGCGTGGCAATGTTGAGGGAGCTCGAGGGGGGGGGAGAGAGTTTGGGCGAGGGATCTGTATCCGTGCCCATTGGAGTCTCGGTCTTAGTCTCGGTTTCGTGTTCATTCTCAGGTTCAGAGTCTTTCTGAGATCCTGAAGCGGCCAATTTGATTTCTCTTGAATGTTTTCGAAAGGTTTCCGCCTGTTCTGTTTGTCTCCATAACTAAGTGTGAGTGTAGAGTTGTGGAACGTAGAGTTGGAGTAGGGTTAGTTGGAGTACTTGGTCGTCACCGCGAGGATCGATCCCCAGCGATTCCCCGCACCTACTTCCGACTCGGATATCGGCAAGTCTAGGTGGTCGGGAATATTTGCCAGTGGAAGGGCTTTCTCGGAGGTCTTATTACATACTTATATGACTTTGGTAATTCCCGACTACAGTCAACACGCTTTGCACGCAGTGAAACTTTTCAACGCGCTCTGTGACAGTATGTGACACGACCTGAGCGTGGCACGCCGTCTAAATTAGACCCCCGCGACGACGCAAGAAAAGGCCACAGTTTACTTCACCCATCCTTCTGAATCACGACGATCCAGCGATTTCGACGTCGCAACCTGAAAATTTTTATGATCTCAACGAATTTGTATCTTCGGAGCCTCGCACGTCACAGTCCCAACCGCCACCGCAGCCACCCTGCCCACTGGAACGCCCGGCGATTTTGACTTTGGCGACCGCGAAGATGGATGCCTCGGCGGTGTCGATTCTGACGAAGACGACACGTTTCGCATTCACAGTGGTCATTCCGCGAGGACGACACAATCTAGGCAAGCTAGTGGTATAGCATCATGCTCAACGAATTGCTGCTGATATATGCGCCTGTATTCTAGTCACATTCAAATTCACCATCCCCGAACCCGCCCACGTCATCACAGCTACCCCCACGTATCATCGATCAGCTGGTTGAAATGGGATTTTCGCCCATCGACGCACGTGCTAGGCCAATGTCTTTGATGTGCAGGCTGCTGCCGAGCTCTTGCTCTCTTAAAGTGGTCAGGAAGGATCCCCTCAGCAATCCTCTCGTCCGCCAGAAAGTGAACGCGGAAACCAAGAAAGGAACAAGAAACCCATAGAGACCCGAAGTGATATCCACATCCAATCTCCCAACTGGAAAACGCGCTGTAGGAAGGAAAGAGGTCGGGATGGTGAGAGCAAGGGGCAAGTCAAGGGTACGTAAGTACGTGGGGGCGATTGCGAAGGTGCATCCGGACAAGGTGAGTTGGTTGTTTTCGTTCGGTGATGCATAGGAATGGCAAGGCTGACGAATACGGGCGATGATCGGCATCGGGCGTCTCGCACGATTCGTAGCTGAATGCAAGGAACACGACGGCGGAGCAACGGACGATCGCGAATGGGGTGTTTGGGGCGTTGAACGAGGCTTAGACCGTGTTTCAGCAGCGGTGATTTCTCATAGAGGGACGCTGGGCTACGCGTGGGTGCCATCGAGGCAATTAACTGTGTTACTCGTCCGATCTCAGAAGATAAATTTATCAATTGCATATGCCGCGTTCTAACTGCCCGACGGGACGCGTACACTGATGGTAAAGAAATCTCTTACGGAGAGGGCCCCCACTTGATCATGATGCAGTCATCGAGACGCGTTCTCTACCTACCTTGCACAGTGGTTAAGTCCTAGTCAATATGGCCACGGTATCCTTTCTCGATCCTCGCCGCCAACGGCTTTGATTCGTCTCTGCATCCAAGATTTCGGGGCTACACATTTCGGAGCTGATGGTTTCAACTTCCAGTCTCCACATTTCGTTCTACTTATTTCACAGGGACGATCGTCGCTTCCGCAGATCCTCATGATTCCCTCCTACAACAGCGCGTATTCCTCACGCTGGGAGAGCAATCCCGACGCACCTGAACGTGTGTGGGTGAGTAACCGTCGCGACTATATCTCAGATATGGAAACATCGTCTGACCTTCCACCTATCTCGTTCAACCAGGTCTATGTTTGGCATCCTCGGTGGTGGGAAATATCCACCTCTGGGAACCTTTGCAGACTATGTCGTCGTCGAGCGAGATCAAATCATTCGTTCGCCAGATCATATCGACGACGTTCATGTGGCCGCATGGCCCCTCGAGGGGCTGACTGCATGGAGGTCCGTCTTGCGACAGTGGTCGCCGGTCGAATTTCCACTTACTTACTCATGTTCGCCTCGTTTCACACAGAGCTGTCGTCATTAATGCTCGTGTCACCCGAGGCCAGAACGTTCTGATCACAGGTATCGGTGGTGGCGTCGCCCTCATCGCCCTCCAGTTCTGTCTCGCCATGGGCGCCAGAGTGTTCGTCACAAGCGGTAGCACGGACAAGATCCAGAAAGCGGTCGTACTCGGCGCGACTGTCGGTGTCAACTACAAGTCGAGTGCGTGCTCTAGTCATTTCTTCTTTCCTCGCTATCAAGTCTGCTTCCTCCCTCCCATTTCCGCTTCCCTTTCTTTCTCTCGCTTGTTTCCCCCCTTTGACACAGCACATTGTCGTTTGGAACAGCGGACTGGCCGGAGCGGCTCGCCGAGTTGTTTGCGAAGCAGCCCGATGGCTCCGCCTTACTCGACGCGGTCATAGACTCCGGCGGAGGCGATATCTTGGGACAGGTCAACAAAGTGCTGAAGCCCGGCGGAAAAGTCGTTGTCTATGGCATGTGTCCACTTCTTCTTATTCCTCCCCCTCTCGC
>JBBPOJ010000451.1:0-26967 GCA_038091395.1 Leccinum rimulosum
GACCTTGTTGTTGCCTGTGAAAGTAGTTTGGGCGTCTTCGAATGTTAACGTCACTCCCCAAAACCACGATAAGGAGAGCGCGAATGGCTCCGAGTCGATTTCTCCGCTTACTACCTACCAACCACTCCATGAAAATCGAATCGCCTCCAAAAATTATTGTATTTGTTTAGAGGACTCCAGTGAGATATACCCTTCCCTGCCCTGGAACTAGTTACTAACCTATGCTCATCTCAAATAGTAGCTTTCTCAAAGTTTCGTTTCTGTTCTGGAGGACCTTGGCCACATGTAACCTAATGGGTCAAATATCGGCTCCATTGTGTCGTCTGCTTCTGCCCGGCCTCCATCGTCTCATCAGTTCTTCTCGAGGGAGCGACGCCATGGAGACATACCAACTACGACTCGGAAGGGCGGTGCGGTGCAATATCTAGTCTGGTGCTCCCATTCATAGTTGAACGAGTTTCAAACTGCGTAACAGTAAACATTTAAAGGTACGAGAAGCTGTTGGCTTATCGGGATAAATCTTAACGTTTCAATAACCTTTGTTTTATGATTCTATTGCGCTCCTGAAGAATAATGCCGAGGTTAATCTCTTCTCGAAGCCCACTTCTACCTGTCATTGGAGTCGATCTGATTGATCCGCACTCCAAGCTCATCTCCATGAATGCCTACCTCCTCCCTCTTCCATGAGTCAACCAACAGCCTTCCCCTGGATCTGGATCTGGAGGGCCCAGTACAAAACTCGCCGTTTCTCTCTCACCTGAAGCGTTAAAACATCCTATCCTTCTTCACCTCTATTGCAATCCAAAGCCCAGGATGAACACTCCATACAGAAGCGAGCTATGCGACGCTTTGGGCAAACCTTCTGTGAATCCCAGCCTAGTTACAGTTAGTGCATTCAAAAACTCTTTTCTTTTCTGTGCGTCCCAGTTCTAAAGCAATAAACAGGTGAATGAGCCCCGCCAACATTCTTCTATCAAGCAAGACCACGACTCTGGTGACGAGGCCCACGGTGTAAATGGTATCTTCATTCCTGCAATTGACCAAAGCACAAACATTCTTGCTATGCAGACTCACTCGTGCAAGGAGATAGTCGATTGTCTGTGGACAACGTCGGAGGTTTGCGGTGCCAAGATTTCATGCGAGACTGTGCGTGCGCATCTCAACGAAGCTCACGGTATGAAGAACATCGAAGACACTACTACCAAGGTCAAGTGCTGCTGGTCAGGCTGCGGAAAACAACGGGGGTGTAAAAACATTGACCGGCATGTGCGCGAACCTCATCTGAAGCACCCCCGCGTGCGTAAAGAACTCTGATGTTGAGGTATGTCAGTTGCAAATTCAAGGACGATGAGGAGCCTCTGATTCAAGTTTCAGTAGTAATCACTCGAGCCAAGCCTTCTGCGATGCCCTTTCTCTCACCATGGCATATCCCTAGTATGAACTTAGACCATGTAAATAATGTGTTTTATCTTTGTGACGGTAATCTGTTTGTCTGTGTAGCGTACGACATTTAGGGTTCCATCGATTCCCAAGCGATCTAAATCATACGCTCAACGCAACTGACTACAACACAAGCCAGTCATAACACAACGCCCCAAATTGGCATACTACCGACTCCTTGCTTGAACGACATTCTTCACTTCTCAAATCGGGGAACCCGCCTCGGCTCCAGGATTTATCACGAAATAACCTCGTTAAACCAAAGACCATGTAGGCTGTGAGCCTACTTGATAATTATTTCCCAGGTTCAGACGAACATAAAGAACTCATCAGGTCCACCTCGTTTCTGAAGCCCACTGCGGAACGGCGCAAGTACAAATCAATTCCTCAACGATGATGGGGGTGGATGACTCTATGCGAAGCCGGGGGCTCGAAGATATGTCTACTTGCTAGGTTGCACAGCGAGGGTGCACATCCAACCTCAGGCTCCTGGGCGAAAAACGGATCGCAAGTCCAGTAGCGAGTGTAGGTCTTTTTTTAACAAGGTAGACGCCAGCTAAAGTCCGACGGACTCCCGTCTACCCAAAGGCTCGTGGACACCGGATCTCAGACGAGCTATCCGCCACAACTTAAATTGAATACTCATCAGACTAGTTACTGCGACGCTGGCATACCTGGTACGAGTGACATCCATATGCCTGAAGTACCGTCTATGGTATCGAGTCGTTCGGGTGATGATTTGGATACCGCTAATGATGAGATCAAAGATGGTCAGATCGTAAACAATGAAGCAACTATCTTCTCAAAGTTCCGGTTGTGTGTGGAATTTCTAGATTCCTCGGTGGATTCGCAAAGCAATGGAACCTAACAGATGCGTCATCTCCATCCTCTCCTTGTGCAGTCATCGCATATCTCTCCCTCATTCACGCGCACTGCGTCAGCCTGAGGATTGCCTAATTTCTGAAGTTCGCGGACGTCGGAAGAGCAGCACACACATCCTGCTACTTATCGCAAGTGTGCTCTAGCAAACGTCTTCGACCTGCTATGGTCAAACTGTGATTGAATGGAGCTTCCCCCACATATATCGCCCGTGCATCGCTCCAATCTTTTCGTCCGGGGAATTGGAATCGTTTTGAAAACTTCCGCTTTCCTGGCTCTTGGCTGTGGCAGTGTTGGGTGTCGACGGAATACGTTGTTTTACTTTGGATGCATTCCCGCATAGGCCACAATTTGGTGAGAGCGTGGGAAATGGAGGCCCTGGGTCTGTTCCTTGAAGAAGTCTGGGCGATGGAGGTGTACTGGCAACTCCCGGTCTCCAGGGCAGACGGTATGAGATTTAGGTTCAAACAACGTAGCCCTCCAGATATATCAGTCATCCGGTTTACTGATAAATCATACAGTCGACCTTAGGATGGTTCGTCCCGCTCACCCCTGGAGCAGTCTACTTCACTTCAATGCACCCTTTTTCTGGGGTGAACTGGAGCCCAGCCAATGCTAATCAAATATCGGCTTTGTTGTGGATGCGGGCCTTGATCCGACCTCCATACGCGAGGCTTCTGGAGACGGCGATGACCAAATTCCGACCCGGCAATGCCAGGGGTCACTCCATCTGTGCCAAACTGACAGCAGAACGGTGTAATCTTGGTCACGGTGTGGCTCTACTCTCGCTTGTTATTGGCCGTGCTTATCAAGAAACGGAGCAGCAGGTCCAAGTTCATTTCTATCCGACGCTCCCTCCAAGATGGCCGTTGCCCGGGGCCCCCCCAAATCCACTTGGTTCTGGAGTCAAATGATCCCGTTCGCTAGACTTTCCGCCGTCCAACGACACTGCCTGAAGCTTTGGAGCATCTATCACATGTGCGGTGGCATCAACTTTTTCCGTCCATACTGGTGATTCGGAGAGAGAATGGAACTGATTTCCTTCCTGTCATCTTATCGCGATCCCCGAATGACTGTTGCTTTTCACCGAAGCGAGCTATGCCATTAATATTGTGGAAATACACCATGGAACCTCATTTTCTATTGCTCCATTTCTGAAACTTTTGACAAATGTTTGTTTGTACATAGCACGCGAGTGGGTTACGGAAATTATTGGAGACGATTCAAATATTCACCTCCCAGGACCAATATACTGTACATAGGGATTCGACGTGTAGGGTTACTGCAACTGTCACGTGATCGCGTTATTGTGAATTTGCACTTCGGTTTCGAGGTTGATTTCTTCTGCGTGTTCAGCGTTAGCGCTCAGCCCCGTGAGCAACAGCAATGCCCTCTTTTCTTTATGCCATCTTTCATCCCCTCCGCACCCTCAACTTGTGGCTCGAAAACGATCCAAGAGCCAGCGTACTCGAGGTCTTGTATCTTTTGACCGTATTCTCTGCCTTCGGTATCTGGTTAGTCTTTGATCGTTACCAAAAGGCAAACAACAGCGCCGTGCCTTTCAAACACAACTCGCCTGACGTATGTGATATAATATTGTTTTATGCCACCTGTCTGATACCTTCCTAGGCTGCAGACCCTCAATGGCAATCTCTGAGGATTCGTGACGCGAACCTCAAGTCGCATCTCACCGAACCCGACCTCCTACCTCATCATTTTATGGGCAGTAGAGATTACATCACGTGTTACGACCCCGCAAACTCGTTACATATCAAGACAGTCATAGCGGACAACGAACGTGAAATTCATTCAAAGATACTACGAGCGCAGCAGGCACAGGTTCCATGGGCACAAACTACTTTTGCTCAGCGACGTAGGGTAATGCGGAGTCTACTCAAGTGGCTGGTCGAAAACCAGGAAGCTTGTGCGAGAGTCGCGTGCCGTGACAGCGGAAAGACTTGTAAGCCCAGCCCGCTTCAGGCGGAGACGAGGGAATGATCTAGTTTGCTCTAGTGATTGATGCTGCCCTGGGCGAAATCCTGACCACGTGCTCAAAGCTCGAGTGGTTGATCAGCCACGGAGAGCGTGCTCTGCGAACCGAAACGAGATATTCGCCTTTAATGCTCACCTACAAGAAGTCCCAAGTCGTTTATGAGCCCAAGGGTGTGGTCTGCGCTATCGTGTCTTGGAACTACCGTGAGTACATTTGCATGTTAAGTAGGCTGTTTTCTCAATCAAATTTGCAGCACTGCACAATGCGTGGTCTCCAATCATTGCGTCCATCTTTGCTGGTAATGGCATCGTGCTGAAGTGTTCCGAACACGTCGTATGGTCTACCGACTGGTTCGTCGGAGCAATACACAAGGCACTCGAAGCTTGTGGCCATGATGCTGATATTGTTCAGGTTGGTGGTGTTCTTCGACCTCTCTTGCGTGTCTGAGTGTATTTCCAGACTGTTTGTTGCTGGCCCGACAAAGCGGAGGCGCTGACCAAGTCACCGTTGATAAAGCATATCACGTTCATTGGTTCCGAAGAGATCGGACGCAAGGTATTGAAGTTGAGGCATGCCCTGGATAGGTTGCTCATAGACTTTAGGTAGCCATGGCTGCGACAGAACATCTTACCCCTGTAACGCTGGAACTAGGTGGCAAAGACCCTGCTATCATCCTTCCTGACACCGACATCCAGAAGTGGGCAGGTGTCTGGATGCGGGGTATCTTGTGAGTCGAATCGATCGTGTCTTGTTGATCATCTTTTTAATCTTTGTCAGTCAAAATGCTGGTCAGAACTGCGTCGGTATTGAACGGTTGATCGTACACTCTGAACAATACGACGAACTCTACGAAACTTTGACGGAGCGAGTTCAAAAGTTGCGCGTTGGTTCTGTTTTGGCACCATCGAGAGAAGGGTTCATCAATACGGTTGATTGCGGATCTATGATTACGAATGACCGCTTCGACGTACTCGAAAACCTTATTTTCGAAGCCCACGAAGCAGGCTCTCAGATGGCCGTTGGCGGAAAGAAGTACCTCCACCCTTCTTCAGCTGGCAACGCTTACTTCACAGCAACGGTATTGGGTGATGTGGACCCCAATTCAAAGATTGCACAGACAGAACGTGAGGTGATCACCAAATGACATTTCCCACGCTAACCATCAAATCAGTGTTTGCGCCGATTGCCTTGCTCATCCGCTACGATGATATCGAAGAAGCGATCAAAATTGCTAATGGAACCAGGTATGGTCTCGGAGCCAGCGTTTTCGGACCCCATCAAGATCTGTGCCTGGAAGTTGCTCGAGAGTTGGAATGTGGAATGGTCTCCATCAACGATTTCGGAGTTTTCTATGTGAGTTGGCGTTCAATTACCAATGTTTCGTTCTAATGATCGTGTGCAGTTGAAGTAAGTCAATTGCCGATAATTTCAAATTGGCTTGCAGATTGAGCTTTCCTCGCAGCCAGGATCTTCCATTCGGGGGAACG
Organism: Leccinum rimulosum; assembly: GCA_038091395.1. NCBI lineage: Eukaryota > Fungi > Basidiomycota > Agaricomycetes > Boletales > Boletaceae > Leccinum > Leccinum rimulosum. The sequence goes on from JBBPOJ010000451.1 coordinate 5,800, forward strand.
AAAGCTAGCGGTTATGGACGCTTCGGCGAGTCGTTGCGATCTGTGAGAGTGGCGTAGCGTTTCTAACTGTCAGGAATTGCAACAGGTGGTCCTGAGGGTCTACGATCGTTGACAAACCCAAAGGCGATCATCATAGACAGATGGCCCTCGCTCGTTCAGACGGGGATTCCGAAGCCCTTGGACTATCCCATCCGCTCTTTAGTACGAAGCTGGTTCGAAATATTTATTCCTAGTTGGGGTCGCAATGCTGACATGGATCACTGGCCGCTTAGGGACTTTGTCAGCGGGCTTATCATTCTGCTTTACGGTGACAGCTATCGTACGCGCTTCCACGGGCTGGTCCAGCTTTCGCAAGCTTCGCGGTGACGTGAGATTTTGGGGTGGGTGGTGATTAGTGAGGGCTGAATAGAGTGGGGACAAGGATATATCACACGACGAAATACTCTATTTGCTCTTTATGCTACGATGGATATGATCATGCAAATTGAATGGAGTGCTTTGACATTGACAATATTGGAAGTTTCGTTCAAGCGATGCGTCACGTGGTTGACGGACGATGGTTCCGGGTCGTGTTACCTAGCTGCCACTGAACGAAGCTTACTACGGACCACCAACCCGATCACAACCAGAGCATGCACCCACCCACTTGACAGCCCTCAAATATCATGGCGCGACAGTCTGCACAGTTGTTCTCCACCACCACCACCGTCTGCCAACGAATACGGACGCTGGCAGACACGTCCTTGCGGTCTTTCGGAATGTGTGTACAGCTTTTTTGAATATGTTTGTTCGAGTTCCTGACGCAGGCGCAGACACTGCGCAACCCACCAGATTCGCCTTATTCTTGTGTCCGCGGTAGTCATCACCTCCTTGTCATACCCGGCTTTAGCCATTTATTCGTCAACTCCTTCGTATTCTCGCCTTGCGTCCACGTCAAATGTCGTAGACTCATTTCTTGCCGACTATGTCGCCTTTGGCAGTGACGCACTCGGAGACCTCCAGAACTTTTGGCAGGGTCAACTCAACATCCAAATACTCGACGATGAACTGATACGGGCACGTTGCGGCTCCGACCGCACCCTCAGGGTGGAACGCATATTGATACACAGCAATACCGCAGACGACGCTGGCGCACTGACCAGCGATACGCTAGCATCAGCTTTTCATCTAGAACGGCGAATAATAGAGCGTATCAAGTCTCAGGGGGTTCTTTGTGTTGAAGCAGGTACTAGTGACTGCGTTGTCTTCAGTCCTCTCGCGTTTTGGAATCACGATGAATCACGTATTCGATCGGACACAAACGTCCTCAGCACTCTCAAGAATTACGACGGCATCTCCGTGGCTGGGATTCCGATCACACCTCAGATGGTTCTCGCAGGGCGGACTCTCGAGAGAAGCGCGGCGACCATCGACTCGGCAAAATTCCTCGTGCACACGTTTGTTTTCCCCGAGCCTGACTGCTTGAACAAAGCTAGTCACGACAACTGGCTTAATATCTTGAAAAACCTCACCCAAGGCAATGATGCCTTCACTGAAACAATCGAACCAACCCTCATCGCCCTCAAGGTCAGTTTTAGCCTTTCTCGAGCGTTGACAACGGGCCTTGATGTGCGTTAGTACGATCACGGACTGTCCAAGAAGCAAGGCTTCTCGTCCATTTCTTCCTTTGTCTATGTTGCATATGTTGTATTCTTTGAATACGTCAGGAGGTCTATGAAGCGCATGAATGGGGTCCACACCAGAGTTGGCTTGACATTTACAGCCCTATTTGAGATCGCCGCTAGTACTATCACCAGCCTCAGTGTTTGTTCATTAATGCGTTTTAAAGTTACCATGGTCCCCTGGTACGTTCCAATAGTTTCCTTACGTGCGTTTTGTTCACGCTGTACGATGTAGGAGTCTGTTACCTATCGTCATTATCTTCGTCGGCGCCGAGAATATGTTCAATCTGGTATATTGGATCAGGTTGTTGTGGGAAGTCTATGGCTTATCATTCTTATCTACAGGTTGATGCCGTAACGAAGACTTCCGTCACGCTTCCTGTCAAGGAGAGAATAGCCGAAGGATTGAGTCGCGCCGGCTCGTCGAACACTCTCAAGGTTGTGGGTTATAATTGTGTGCTGGGAACAATCGCGTGGTGTTCTACCGGCGCCATCCGTCAATTTTGCACGTTCGCGGTAGTTGTGCTAGTGGCTCATTGGTTCCTAGCACACACGTTTTTCTTGGCAGTTCTTTCAATTGATATCCAGCGATTAGAGGCAAGTGATCTCGCCTAGGCTGATAATTGTTTAGTCCGTTAACAATTCGTACAAAGTTGGACCAGGTTATTAGACAAAACCCGAGCTTGATCCCAGTGGTGGCAAGCACACAACAAGAAACTCCTCCATCAATGCCAGCCTCCTGGCACCACCGTCTTACCTATCAGCTCAAAGTCATACTAAAGGGCCGTGCCATAAAAAATATCAGTCTTTTGTTGGTGAGTCGTGTTCACCTCAAGCTTCGACTTTTCTCAGACGTGGGTCTCACCTCTTATCAGCTTCTGGCAACCACCGCCACGCTCTATTTCCTCACTCGACCAAGTGTGCACGACGATACCGACCTCAATGTTACTCTTCCTTCTTCCTTCCCCGTGTTTACCAAACAACCTCTCAATCAAACTCAAGATCCGTCTTGGCGGTTATGGAAGGTTCTCAATCCTGAGGAACATTCTTTGGTTCATCTACGAGTAGAAGTACCTACCATTGTCGCATTTCAACCGGCTGGCACCGTCAGTCAGAGCGTTCAACAAAGCCTCCGGTCTTCGACACCAACACTGGATATCGTGTTTTGGCTTCTCAAAATACTCCCGGTTCCCATGGTGTTAACACTCCTTCCCCTTTATGCGTTGTTGCTCTACCTATTGAAGAATGCGGAGCTCCTCGAAGCTCAGCGCAACCGAGAGGATGGAAAGGCGGGGTCGGGCCAACCTACAGTTGCTCTGGACGATAACGTTCTTTTCTCAACTTTGCCACGTGGTTTTGCTACGGATGTCGAGCTATTGGTAACCGGAAAAAATGGACAGGCTGTTGCAGCGGTGGGCATACAGAACGAAGTGAGCTTTTGGCGCACCAGAGACCCGGAGCCAATGGTTGTCAAACCATACGATTCATCTACCACAGAGACTGTTTCCGCACTTGCACTAGATGACAGTGGTGATTTCCTCGCGTTTGGGACTGCTTCGGGAACTGTCACTGTTTGCCTCGTTTCCGGGAAAGACGCAAAACCGTACGAACCTTTGCTGCCTCTGGGAAAAATCTCGGGTGTAACAGAGCTCCACTTTTTCCGTCCATCTTCGAGCACCTCAAAACAAAAATCTGGTCCAAATTCTCAATCACGCGCCCCCCCAGTCGTCCTCGTGTGTTACGAAAACGGGACCGTTGCGCAATGGAAATTTGCTCCCTTTCCCACCTCATATCCCATCAAACCAGTTTCATCTTCAGCCGTGGTTCGAGCCAATATCGCATCCGTGCAACCAACAGGTGGTCGACTTGTTGCTTTCTCCCTCGATGACGGTTCAGTCGAACTCTTGGAGCTTGGAGACACTCCAGAAACGTTGCGCAGTCGATGTAATCTACTTGCCGGTAACCCAATTGACCACGTTTCAAAAGTCTATCCCTGCCGCATCATGTTGGCGGAGAACGAGCAGACCATCATTGGTGTGGCTTCTGATGCAGGCGTAGTTTCGTTATGGGACGCCGCTTCCTCAGATTGTCTGCTGGTCATAGACGAACCTCACGGGGCAATCGATCAATTACGACTTTCGCCTGTCCACTCGGTGACCTGTCACCTTTGTGGAGAACTGCCAATCGAGAGTTTGGTAATCGCCCTTTCCATTGGTTATGCTGTCATTTTTTATCGGGTTTATTTCCCGTCCCAGTCAAGACATTGCTCCTGTCCAGGAAGTACTCCTCAGGCAGGCGCCATTCTCAATACAGGGCGGCGCTCACGAAGCAGTAGCGTTGTTTCCCCATCCTTATTTCCCAGACGACTCTCTGCTGCGAGCAATTCGTCCGATACGGATACCTTTTCGTTTCCGGTTTCTGGACATGGAATCCTTTTACGGCGGACGTCGGAGAAAGAGTTGCCGCGCCGTTCATCTGAAACGCTTGCGCCAGTGGACGAGTGCCGAACGCACGCTGTCGGTCCTCTTATCCGTTCGTCGACCCGGACAGACATCATAGTGGTCAAAGCCGGCGAAGCCACTTCAGAGCGGGGTGGATGGGATATCATGGGAGGCAAGGCTGTGGGCGTACGGCGCATATCTCGCTCTCAAGCCGGAACAAAGTCTACGACCCCTTCCCCAGCCTCGACCCCGACGATGCATCTCTCGGGAGGGTTGACGAGTACAGCTCTGGACAGATGGGAATGCTGGTCCTTTGAGTTCGCCACTTCCGTCTTTCGGGGCTCCCCCATGTCCTCCATAGCTGACGACCGCTGTCCCTCATCATCCACCCATTCGCCGGCCACACCCGCAACCCATTCAGAATATCCTCGTCTACCGTTCACGCGGGTTGTAGCATTCCAGGTATCCCACTCGCTGGGTGTCGCTGGTTTTGGTAACACAGTTGGAGTTTTCCTGTTTTCATGAGATCAACTACCCCAGACTCCCTTTTGCTCAACGTATTAGATTTTGTGTATCTACCACTATGCTTTCCGTGTTTATTTATTGTATCATTAATGTCACTTTCACTCGGACATAGACGTGGAACTGCATGCACTCTTCTTAAAATACGACGGATACCCCATAAACGTGATTGGCCCTCGTCAGACCATAGCTAACAGTCTCTTATAGTCTTCTTGGACAGTTTGGAAGGTCTCTTCCAATTTTTCTAGTCGTTCCTCCTTTTCCATCTGTGCAAGGATTTCCTGAGGACAGATCGGTGCATGAGCATGTCACGTGCGCTACTTGGCCAACTATGGACTCACAAAGTTGAAGCGGTAAAGCCGTTCTTTGACTTGCAACCTAAACGCCCTCGCGCTCTGCGCATCCGCAGGGTCCAGGTGAAACATGACGAGCATCTCCACGAGCCGATTAAATTGTCGCTACAAAGGCAAGGTTTAATTGATCAGAGACTCATCCATCCACAAGTGATATCTTACGCCAGCGATTTTGAGATCCCTGCGCCACTTTTCGGACCACACCCTGTCCACAGGCGGTTCCATCTTTCCTCGGCTGCCGCCGCCTGCGCCTCTCGTGGCACTTTTCGCTATAGAGCGCACGCGGGACTTGGTTTTTTGGACGCGTCCACCTCCATGGGAGGCCGTCGCGCTCTGAGCTCCAAAGCCTTCGGACATGAATTGTTCGTTTGCGAGAAGTACCCGAAGGTCGTTGCGATCCCTCAAGTCCTCAAAGGCCTCCGCTGGGTCTTCCACGGTCAATTCAGATACGTCAGGGCGTGACAAGACGAAATTGTAAATCGCGGCATAGAGCTTGGCTGTGGGAAGACACTGTTGGTGTACGAGAGGTATCTTGACTTGAACAACCACTTACATCCGTGACCCTGCCTCTGGTAAGGAGGAAGGATAACAAATTGGCTTTTTCGTGAATGAGTTGGATCGGGTTGATAGGTGAAGCGTGACCAGAGTGTGGAGTTGACTCACCTTAGTCGCAAGCGGACCTTTTCCGGAAAACAGTAAAAGTTGTACAGCGATGAATAGCCCACGAAATGATATGTCGGTGTTCCATTCTTCCTCTTCCGCTTTTCGAACCTGCCAATGTGGTTACCCAACGTCCGGGATGCTGAGAAAGGGACTGGGTGACTAACAGTACTACAAATTCCCAGCCATCTTCTTCTTCATTGATATACGAGCCAGCCTCGATATATAGCAAGATAAATATCTGTATCTTCCTGTGATATTCCCTGAAACCAGGATCTTGAAAGGTGGCCTATTGCATTCAGTCACGTAAGTAGAATCATGCACAGCTGGATCTTACATGGTACACTTCAAACTCTACATTGCTCTCCTCAGAGGATGTGCTCGGTGCGGGGCGCGTGTATGAATGGATGCATCTACCAATTGGGTGGAAGGATGTGGCGTCTTCCTCGACACGGGCAAGGAATGCTTCTTCTCCCGTTTCGTATCCTGCATTGCGTTCTGCACATTCAAATCACACGCATCCAGAGGAAACACGTACCCGGAGGAATGAATGAGCTAAGGATACCTTCCACGTCATCCACCGTTGATGATGCGGGAAGCTTCCCTGCATAGCGAACTGACAAATATCCTGCCAATGATCCGGACGCGAAACGGTACTACATAGTGCGCGTGTCAACCCACGTCTTCGGATGGGATACAACAGAACAGTCGTACGTCAATGACGAGATCTTGGTAACCATAAATCTTTTCGTCTTCCCCAAATATCTATCTGGTTTTAGTCTGGGTTGGATTTGAGGACTTGGGGAGTGCGCTCACGGGATATGTGAACGTTGGATAGAACTCCTCAAAGGACTCTCCGTCTTGAAGCACTTGTTTGTCTTCCTGTGCACGCACTGCAAGTCATATGAGTTCCTAGTAGCGTGTTGGACCAACGGCGCCTGCCACCCACCCAAGGAAAGCACAAGGGCTTCGTTGGAATCAACGGTCCAGTCACTGTTAGCCATAGTAGAGGTTCTCCAGAATCGATGTCCTGCGAGAAGTGAGTGTTTCAAGTCAACAGGAATTCGGCTGAGGTTATTGAAGACGCGTTGTGTACACTTATTTTCTGCTATCTCGAGGTGACTACGATGAGCGCGCCGCAGGGACCGACTGTGCCTTCCGTTCTGCTCCCCGAAATTCTTCAGTTCTCTCCTCAGCTTCTGCTCGACGATATCATCAACTTTGCGAATGAAGCTATCACCAATGCCGTTGATGGTTTGGAGGAGTTTCTGTTCCGCTGGGCCACCGACCGCGAACAAAGAGTCTCTGAAGACTGGGACAGCACGCAGGAGGTTGAGCAAGGGCTCGTCGCATTTCAGACACTGCTAGAGTACCATACAGACATTGCCTTCGACTTCTTCGAAACCTGGTCCCTGCGCAATATCTTTGCCATCCCTGCAGACTTACCCATTGTCGTGCCCCATCAAGAAGGCCTTGATCTGACCTATCCACCGGAGAGAGAAACTGAGCTCATGTCAGAGATTGATGAGCTACGCAAAATGGTCGATGCGGCAAGTGTCTTGCGGTGGCCTTGGTGTAACCCCGATTTACCCCCTTGACTTGCATGTTGACAGCAACAGCGCTTGAAGCGCTTGTTAACTCGGGCTGTCAGGACGTCTGAAGCACTAGCCAGCAGAAGCGAAAAACAACAAAAACAGTTGTCATTCCTCGAGTCGCCACAGCTTCGCGAGCTTGGGCAGGTCCCTGACGAACTAGAACACATGTTTTCGGCCATCTCGTCTCTCCCGCCCCTCACGCCGGAGTCCACTGCAGCATTGACTCAACTACCTCTGCCAGATCCTGGAAAGCGGCCGTGGGAGACGAGCAAGTCTGCCTACTTAGACTGGGCAACGAAGCAGTTATTGGCCAAGGTCAAGCATCAGATGTCTGGAACTGGAGACACTACCGTCACTTCTTTAGCCAAGCTCACAGATACGGTTGCAAAAGCTCACGACCTGAAAGACCTGGCGGAATCGTCCCTGTAGCTGTTTGGTCGTTAGGAACACGCGTTGCAGGATCTTTCGCTCGTTGTCAGTCACATCGGTGGCGCAGAAGAAAACATAATTTATATTAGGGCCGTCGATCTTGCGCAGGCAGGTACCTGAAATATCAGATCCAACGTTTCATACGAGCTGAACTTTATGCAGTGGACATCCTCTCTTACCTTTGTGAACCTGGAGCATGTTCTATGTATTAATATATGCCAGAAGAGGGCAAAGTCAGTGCCAAAGTGTACTTCACGACTCTAATATTGTCCGCCCTTTGCAATTCACCTGGTCAAGGGAAGCAGCACGGTGATAAGAAGGCTTTTGTGCAGCGAATTTTCTCATACACGTCTGCAAACAGTTCTAAGAATGTGTTTTAGAATGTGACTTTTGGTGTGTAGCATTTACTATCACGTCAGTTGTTCCTCGACTAATAAGTAACTCTGGAGGACGACACTCACGAGGAGCCCTGCAATGCAGACATCAGCAGTTCTTGTCCCAACTTTCTGATGGTCCTGAATTATCCGCTATGTGGCTTTCTAGCCAGTGGGTTTTTTCTGGTTGCTCGAGGCGGGGTCCCTTGCCATCCGCTCTAAATCGCACACGCATTACAGTGCATTGCATATTGATCCTAATCCGATCTTCTAAGTTGTCTGGTCACTGCACAACCTCAGGCCTCAGTGTTGTACTGTGTTTATTCTACGAGGTCAGCTTCATGTGATGGGAGCAACATTATTTCTTTTCGCTCCCATTTCGTAGTGTGCATTCTGAGCCCCGGCCCCTCGTGTGGTCTGGTGTCAATAGTCCCTTTGAGGAACTACCTTTCCATCAGTACCATGGTCGTCCACACTGTCCAGGTTTTCGATAGAACGGGCCGGTGACTCTGTCTGTGTAGCACGAGATTCCTTCAATAGGTCGAGGGCGCAACGGGAGGTACCCCATGTAGCATTATGTTGCGCCATTTGCACGACCACAATCTCTTTGAATTCCCCATCTTCGAAAGTGTTGGGCACGAAGGCCTCAGGGAGGGTGATGGGTATGCAACGTGCTATAATATTGACGCTAACTTAGCTGTAAGATGCGGCGCGCACGCCCAAGGGCCGGGAGACCCCGTCGGCAGCGTGGGAGTTCGTTTAGCATTTGAGTCAAATTCACAATATCGCCATTTTGAGGCAAAGAGAAAGAACAAAGATACTGAGGCTTTGGAGCAGCCGTTCGGCTCGGGAGAGCTATGGGTCTTGGATGCAGAAATCCTTCTTGGGGCGTGTGTGTTGTGAATGAGTTTCCCTATTCGTCTTCAGTGAGTGCATTTACTATCAGATTCTGAATCATATATGGTGGAACTCATGATCAGGGTCGCTAGGCACACCACTCTCAAGAAGCATTCATTCCCAGCCCCAACATTCCCAAGTCAGCCCAAATTCACAAGGCCGCGAATCAGGAAAGATGCCGAAGTGCATGTTCACGTCGTCGTTTCTTTGCCACATTTTCTCATGGATTCGGCTAACAACCAACTCAATTTTACAAAAGCCCACAGTTTGAAACATTATGTACGCTGACATTTGCCCAAGACCTGGTTGGGCACTTCAATAACAATTTAAACATATAAATGCAGATCCTGGTCGAAATTTCCTCGCAGATGGCATGCGACGCGACATATTCCATGCGTGCACAGAGTCCAGACATTGCAATGGTGGCATGGCATGAAAGTACTCAGAGTTTGAAATATTATGTACGCTGAGTCGCTGACATTTGCCCAAGTTACATTTTTTCATCTATTGCCACATACAGACTTGTTGGCCGGTGATAAGAAACGTAAGTCAAACGTATGAGTCCATCATATCAATCGATAACGCTAAATGGAGCACCTTGCGCCTCCCACTTCCAGCTCAGAACTCTGTTCGGTTACTTTGGCCTCTTCGATCGATCGATCGTGTAACATAGTGTGTGCGCCCACGGCGTGCCACCTGTGGAGGCCTAGGGATAATAGCCTCTTTCAGAAAGATGCTCGGGTTCCACCCTGCTTGGTCATGATATGTAACTTGGTTGCCGACATGCATGCATACGGAAGTGCGAGAACTTTGAAAAGGCATGCCTGTTCCATTCGCTCGATTTGCTTACCCTGGATCCCACCCACCCCTGCCCTCCCCCCGTTTCTTGAAGAATAAGTTGAGGTGTGGCACGTCTCTCTCAGCTCGTTGACCTCCAACGAAAGCTCCGCGTGCTGCCAACTCTAATCACAATCGTCTCAGCCATGGCTACCGTGGTTAACCCTAGTGGTGACCTGGTCACAGTAGCTGAACTATATGCAGCTATGTATTGGGGTCAGTGTGTTCCAGTCTGTCTTCACTCTGGCTTGTCCAAAAGTCGAACTTTGATTCCTTTCCTTCGTCGCAACAGGCTTCGTCGTGTCTACATCGTGCGTACCATCGTTCACCAAACCCTTGTCCGGCATGCTCAAGCATTGTGGTGGCCAGCTTTGTCGGAATCTCGCTTGTTCAAGGTTATCTCTACTTCATGAATAATAACAAAGATCGATGGCCAATGAAGACATTAGTGAGTCTTGTCGCATTGGTGATACTACTGGAAATAATCCAAGTTTCCAGGTGATCTCCTTGCTGTACGAGGGGTTTGACTATTTTTACCCACGACAACTTCTAACTCCCAGAAAGCATTTTTGATTCTGCAACGAGCCTTCTAATGGGGGGAACCATCTATCACTACTTCGTTCGTGTCCTCGCAGTGAACTACCTATACGCAAACTAACCTATCTTTCAGATCGTGAATTTCGGGGTTGTAGAGGCTTTACAACAGGTACCTACGTAAGTTAAGGCTTTAACCAAAATTACGCCCTGATACATCAAATAATTACATAGACCGTGGGTAGTCGAAAATGGGTTGACAGCCCTTGTGACAGCCCTGTACGTGTATTTTTCGTCATATGGTTAGTCTGCTGACGATCACGCAGCGTCCAAGTCTTTTTTGCCAGCAGGGTCTATGTTGGTATGCAGTTTCCTTACGTCCCAGCGAAAACCCTTGACCACAATGGTGGCCTTGCAGTCAACTGTGCCATCAATGTTCTACCGCTAGGACGAACTGCACCGGCCCTTGTGGTGGGTATATTCATGACGTTATCTTGCGCGCACAGCTCAAAATGATTGTTGACAGTTCGTGTTTGCCTTGCTGTCTTTCGGTACGTGTGCATAGGTTTACTGATGACGATCGAGGAACATCTCTCACTCTCGTCTTACCAGGGGGGGGAATCGGTGCGCACGCTGTCAGAATTATGCCAGGGTTTGTGCGAGACTGAGCATATTCTATTAGTGAGAACCACCTTCATCGGTGTCTGGTCGATGTCCTCTTTTTCTCGGAACTCGTTCCAGGCAAGTCCGACGCTTTAGGTTCAAGGTCTCGTGGTCACAGGAATGATTCGTGTTTGCATCTCAGACCTGCGTGACAATCGAGGAGACGTTCTCTCTCATGACGGATCTCCTTTCGTCGGCCTGCTTCTGCTACATGTTAACTCCGCCATGCTTTGGTTCGAAGTAAGGCAGGTTATTGGTCAGCGTGCTGTCAGATTATTGATACTTGGTCACAGGCGATCAGAAACGCTGAAGACGATGTTCATGTTTACAATCAACCGGGCCATCTTGATGTCAATAGTTCAGATTGGCATGCTTTCTTCTTACCTTTCCTCGAGAAACAACCTGTATTGGTGAGCCCATCCTCTGGACCTCTGTTTTTCATCGTTGATTTTACTGACACATTTTAGGATGCCATTCCAGTTGTGCAAGAGCAAGCTCTACACAAACACGCTCTGTAAGCTTGTTGGGTGTCTGAGTGGTTTAGATATGATATGCTGATCACTTTTTCTTTTGGCAGTGGCCATGTTAGCCTTTCCACACTTGACCTGATCGAGCCCAGTCTCAACGTAGTTTTCAGGCTTAATTCACGGTCCGGATGTAGCTTCCAATCACAAACGCCATCGCGGCCGCTGTGGAGTATGCCGACCATAGATTTATCCGTCTGGCGCAGCATGACGACATCGGGGAGAGTAGGTTCTCAATCAGAAGCCTTCCAGTGATTCTTTTCGTGACTAATTAACGACAGGACGTGGAGAAGACGATCACTCCTGGGCAAGAAGTATTGCCTGAGAGTTGTTCGTCCGAAGACGCATCGGCTGGCCCATCGTAGGCATATCTCTCGACTACTTCAAAGTTCGACGACGCGAGGATAGAACCAAGCAGCAGCAAACACACAGGACGATTATTAGGCTAAATACTCGTACCGATCATCTAATGTGCAAGACGCCCCTCTTTCGGCGGGCTATATCTGATCATCAACGGTGTACAATGCAAAGATGTAACATGGTACTTACAGTAAAACAAGGGCTTTCAGGTGACCAAAAACATAGGGAATGAAACAGATTCCTCTCTCGTGAGATCATACTGTATCATATATATATATAATCTAATGGCTCGAGACGCTCGTCCTCGGGAGCGAGCGAGGACAAGTGGACAACTGACGAGGTAAGGAAATACCACATACTGGTCCACATTATTGCTGGCACCGCTGATGGAGCTGAACGGACAGTTCTACCGCGAGCCTACATTCAATTCACTTATATACGCTTAACAGATACATATACCAACTTGCTGAATTGCGAAGATATCCCAACCAACCGCGTAGTAGGACGACGACCATACAACATGCCAATCCCGTCCAAATACCTTCTCATTTCCCATGCTGCGTTCGCAAGGCATCGACCGTAGAACCCCACATCCTAGAGAGGAGTAAGTTGGTGAGAGAGCCCGTCATGTCAGCACAGGTTCGCCTACCCCATGTACGCTGCACCGGGGTCCTGGAAGGCCCTAGCGCGAATGTTTCAGAGACGCCGCCGTCACCCGTTCTTAGTATAAAGAACGCTCACATGAGACCTCGGTCTTTGGGAACACCCAGCTTGCTCTCAAAGTAGGCCGAGAACTCGCTAGACCAGAGCTCCGCACTGGTCGGGTTGACGTCATAAAGGCTTAGCTATCGGCGACGGTTAGCGAGATCGTGGTTCATGAATTGCGACTTCGAGGAGATGAATCGTGTACGTACGACCTGGAGCATGATCGTAGGCTCGAACGTGCCCCCATACATGAGATAAGGGTTGAAGGAGACGTCGACATTAAAAAGTCCTTCGTCTTTGCCCATCGTCTTTGCGGAAAACTGTGTGTGCGACACGGATGACGGGTGTGAATGACGATTCAGGGGATCCACTGCTTACCTTGGAGAAATCGGAGGTGAAGGCCCTCTTGGCGTCCTCCGAGCCAAGCTAGTTCGTGATGAAGAAGTTAGTGCTTCAAGTTGAAAGGTTTCACAGACATTCAGCTACCTCGACGTTTGTGCTGAGCCAGATCTGTGGCATGATGGTAGTGGGAAGCAAAGGGGGGCAAGCAGGCACAAGTTCTTTTCTGGGGGAGCTGGCGCTGGCGCCCGCCCCCTCCGATTCCCTCGTACTGCGAGTCCCGTATCTACGGTCCGTGCCGGAGATGCCGAATCGCAAATCCCGTGCCAATCCGGGTGATCGGGTTGATAGGTGTCACTAGTTTATCATCCACTCACAGATATTGTTGGTATCATGGAGCCGAAAGGGCTGCGCAGGTCACGGTTCTTTCTCGAGAATACATCCAAGCAATTCACTTATGCAAACCCGTAACAAGTATCGACTAAATTGCCGAAGATTCCCCGCCGCGGCACATTTCTGTGGGCTGACGATGCATCTTGCCAACATGCCAATTCATTGCTGCGCTCGCAAGGTTTCGACCGTAGTTCCCTGAATCCTAGAGAGGAATTTGTTAACGAATATAGGCTCTCCATGCCAGCGCAGGTTCACCTACCCGATGTACGCTGAACCGGGGTCCTGGAAAGTCCTAGTAGAGCAGATCTTTAACCCACGTCGATAGCCTCGGTTTCAACGCAATGCTCACATAAAACCTCGGGTGTTCGGTACGCCCAGCTTGCTCTCAAAGTAGGTCGAAAACTCTCTGGACCATATCTGCGAACTCGTCGGGTTGACGCTATCGAGGCATATCTATCGGTGTGAGGCGCGAGGGTCAGCGAGGGCGCGATTGCGACTTGGAGGTGGGTGCACGGACGATGTGAAGCATGATCGCAGGCTCAAACGTGCCCCCGAACGTGAGCTGGGGATTGAAGGAGACGTCGACATTGAAATATTTTTCTTCTATGCCGAGCGTCTTGGCACAAAACTATACATGCGAGCGTCATGTTTGTGCATGGAGATTTGGCAGGGAAATTCATGCGTGTACTGAACACCTTGGAGAAATCGGAGGCAAAGGCCCTCTTCGCGTCCTCCGAGCTGTGCTGATTCAAGGTTAGTGTTTGCGTTGCGTGCCATGTGTTCAGATATTCAGCTACCTCGACATTTGTACTGAGCCTGACCAACGGCATGATGGCAAGGAGACGAGACAGAGTATCAGAGACGGCACTAGCAGGCACACGTTCTTTTCTACACACAGTCGTCCACCCTGAGTGACGCGGGGTCCCGAGCAACTGTAAGCATATGGGAGCAAATACATATCTTTAGATGTGACCACAAGATTCGACTATCAGGTACCAACAAACTCCGGGCCAACGACTCGCTCTCGACCATGCAATGCCGTAAAGTCGTTCATTACTTACTGCTGCGTAGCCTTCAGGGCTGCCAGCGTCATCCCATTCACACTGATAATCAAGGAACATCAGCATCGATCAGCACTATGATGGGTGCGACATGAAAACTCGCCCTATAAATTGATCACCAGGGTCCGTGAACGAGCTGGAAATTATCACACGGCGTAACGTGTCAGACCTGTCACTTCCCGCCAGGAGTGGGCTTACAGATGACCACGGCTCGAAGGAACGCCGAGTTCAATCTCGAAATACTTGAAGAACGCATCCGTCCACTTGCGCGCGTTCTCTGGGGTCGTGTTTGACGCAGACATCTGTTCGATGAATTTCGCTGTCAGCATCGGGCTTCAGGGTGTGATGATAATGCTTACGACGTGCATCCGGATGGTGGGTTCATCAAACGTTCCTCCCTTTGCTAGATAAGGGTTGTAATTGAAGTCGATGACGAAAGCGCTCTCTGGTTTTCCGATCGTCTCAGAGCAGAACTTGCGGAATAACAGATTCCATCAGTTCGCGATCGCAGACAACATATCAAATCAACCACCTTGGTGAACTGTACGATGAATGATCGCGTCTCATTTTCGTTGAGCTAACAATTCTCTGAGAATCGCAAAAAATGTTTCGGAAGAAAAGGAAGGCTGACCTTGATGTTGGTGACAAGGTTGACTAATGGCATTGCGATGATACACTCTCCAGCCTAATTCTCCAGGAAGGGGGAGTTCGGAAATGCAATTGACTATCGAGTGATTCAGAGTGAATGGTCAATGAAACTGATCGATCGATCGATCGATCGCGCGTGTGGGACGAGTCCTCCAGAAAGAGTCGTACTTGTAAGCAAAATGGCGTGGCAATCGGCATAATAATAGAAGGAATAGCAAACTTCCTTTCTCCCGAACTTCCCGAACTCCACCTCAGTGACTCCCACGTGACCGCTCACATGTACTGAGTCTACTGACCACACCTGGGTCGATACTAGTTTCCCTCTATCTGGCAGGTGTATAGTGAATCCTATATCGTGGTAGTCCCCCCAATGGCCCTGGAAGGGCAAAGATTAGGGGTAGAGCTTTTGCATTGACAGGCTCGAAAAATCCGCACCCACGCTCGCCAAGGCTCGAGTCCGAGTCTTTACCATGAACACTGCATACTGTAGTAGTAACTGTACACGGCCCTGACCCGATCTGGTTCTCAGGGGTCGACGACCTAGATTGCCATTCCTCGCACACGATTTACCCTCAGGGTTGCGGTTTTTGGTTTTTCTCCCTGAGCTCCCCAGTTTAATTTTTTTTTGGCTGGAGATCAAGGAAACTTCTGGCGGTGGCGGCACAGCCAACTTGACGCACAAACAAACAAAGTGTCGCCGCCCCAAGGCAATTTTGGTCTGCAAATCGGACGGTAACCATATTTCATGTCATCTCCTGACAACACTCCAATAGGCCGTTGGAAATGAAATGAAGGTATAGTCTATTTGATACAGCTTTCAGAATTAGTGATGCTCGTAAGGAGCGCACCCAGTGATTTACCTAGAGGATCCAGGACAAAAAAGTCCAATTTTTTATAAATGAAATAACCTATAATACGAATCGTTCAATCGATTACCGAAGTTCGGGGATCGGCACCATTCGCAGCGCGAATGTTGATAATACCCCCAGCCACGGAACTCATAGCATGTGCGTAGAAGAAAGCTGATCGTGCCAACAAATCCTGCTCAACGATACCGAGTACGTCTGTTATCAACAGTGGCCAGCCAAAGCGTCTGCGGTCTTCGATCGTAATGAGGTCGCAAGCTAGGACAACACCATTTTCACGAAGGTACACAATGTGGTCTGGATCGCGCTCATCTGTGGCAATATAGATCCTGTAGCCGGGCATGAGATAGAGCGAAGATCGCAGATCGGATAACATACCAATCATCCTTGATTGGCGGCGGGGATTGCACGTACTCGGGGTTAGCCACAACATCAGGAACCGCATAGGTGTTCAAGGCTTCGGAAGTGATAGTATAGAGTAAGTCCCTCCCTACGTTCAGGTGATCCTTGATTCGTTGAAGGTGTTCTCCAAAGTCTGCTTGCATAACCCAATTATAGCGTACAACTAGAATGAAAAATAGAAGATGTGAGGAACAGGCGTGGCTGCGGGGCTGAATTAGGAGACTCACAATCACCACGGCGCATATGCGCACCCAACCACATCCGCCCACCGACGAGCTCCTGCATTCGTCGAGCCATTGTTGTTGACAACTCCATGATACTGTCAGTGTGACGCATCTGGAATAATACAAGTCGTGCAAAAGCATCCCTCGCGGATGAGGAGGTAAATCGCAGACCAGCCTTGGAGAAGTTGAGTACTAATTTACGATTGAGCACGCAGGACCTACTGGTTTTCGCTCATAGTGAATTTCACCTCTGAGGAGAAGAACATCTTCAGTGAAATGATAGTAGTCGTCCACAAATCCTCGAATCGAATCACGGGGTGCAACCTGCTTGATCGGGCTCACAATACTCTTGATGAAGTCCATGCCAAGACTATTTGAAGTTACGACAGGGGCGCGTTAGGACTGCAACGCTGGACTTACGCTCCGTCAAACGTGTACAAGACCTCCCAGCCTTGGTCGTTCAGGAAATGGATAAGGTCTTCGTCCGAGTTGACGTGGTGAATACCATGAGCCTGAACTATCTGACGAGCTCTTTCAAACTCCAAAACGTATTGTCTTCCAGAGAGCAACTCCTCGAGGGCCACATATACGTCAGTCTTCACTGGGCTTGGCCAACCACCCGACTCGTCTCTTTGTGGATTTCCAAGAAGTGAGTCCCAGTTGCCACGAGACTTCATCTCCTCGGATAATCTGTCGACGCGGCTGAGACTCAGAGGGTCATACCACCAGTTTTCGATTGTGTGCAAGCTGGGTGGGTCGCCCTCGGGATCAAAGACACTGGAATTCCGATGGTATTTCTGTGTGTCCCAACGACCGTCGCTAAGCTCCAGGTCTTCGGGAAGATTATGAAGGCGGAGGTACTCGGCAACGGTGATGACCGGCTGGGAACGTCGGAGGTGGGTGAGGTTGAGCAGAGCAGATATGGGTACACGCCATGCCATCTGCTGCTCTTCCGGCAGTTGTCTCCACTCGTCTGAATTTGTGGCATCACCCCGGTTGACCATTGGAGCGTATGCCGCGCATACGGTGCTACAACGATTGAGCAGGTGCTAGGGAAAGAGAGGAGGCACACACTTGGCGTATTCACACCCACGAGCATAAATATAAGAAGGTATTATGACGGTGCGGTTGAGTAGCGAGCCATGATGGAGTGCGGTCTCAATAATATAACGAATCTGAATATTGGTGAGCGGCAACGCATGTCGAGAAGAAGAACGCAAGGCTGACGTTGTTCCATCCTAAAGCCATGCTGAAGTCTCGAGCATAATACCCTCTCGTGCGTGCGACCATAGAATGCAAAGCTTCGAGGTCCCAATCATCACTAGCCAGCAACGACTCCTGTACAGACTGGTCTAGCTGACCGAGATCTTGGGGACGGCCCGGTGGGGGGAGGTGAGAGACAGAATCGTTCATGGGAGTAGCCGAGGAGGTGTTAAAAGGGAGTGTGCATAATTCAACCTTTTGTGTAGGGCTGACGAGCATGTAACCACCGAGCAAGCCGGTGAGGAGAGCAATGGTGAAGAGGGTGAAAGAGGCGGAACCGCTTCTAAATAAGCGCAGCACGGCCCAGTGTGATCTCGAGGGGGACCAGGAAGTTGGAGAAATATTGGCTGTCAGATGGCCGGTCTCTTTGTTTGATAACCAGCTGAGCGGCTGCATATGTGTGACCGCTGCCAATTGATGATAAGTCGAGAGATCAACAAAGAGACAACAATCAAAGACGGGTTTAAGAAAACTTGATGATCGACCGAGAGGAAAGTGATACAGAGTAGCGATTTACCTTTTAATGATATCTAAAGCCTCGCTCGTCTCCTCAACTGAGCCAAGGCCGACCGCCCATTCGTACGCTTTGACAGATTGAATGATCGTCGCCGCGTTGCGACCTTTTGATGGCCTAACCACGTGCTCCGTTGATCAGATTTCCGGGCCTTTTCGGTAAACTTATGGTGTTACAAATCTATCTGGTAGGGGTGAGGATAACTCACACGGGTACCTATACCATACCCGTACCCCGTACCCCTTACCTGCTGTGCAGGTGTGCAATGTGCATACCCGTAGGAACGGAAGAGCGGGCGAAGGTGAACGTGAGGGCAAAGGGAAACGAGGGGATGACGTGCGGCAACCGTCGTGCACTCTCGACAGAACGAGAGTGCAATGGTTGCAGTGCGCCATCCTTGATGCAGTGTAGGGTAAGGGTATGTGTGCGCGTGCCGTCCTCGATACGGCAAGGAGACGATGATTGGGAAAGGTGGAAGGGCGGGAAGACGAGGAGCAGGAGGGCGATGTGACAATGTGGCAATAGCTAAGGCGACATCTCAACGAGGTTTCGTGGTGTTCCTCTTTGAAGGCCACTGCGCGGTCACTCAACTCCATCTCGACCACCTCGACCTCTCAGCCATCTTTTGGCTCGTTGAGGGGTTCTGGAGACGTGTATGGACAATGCATGTCATCATCCGTTGCGTCTAGACTCTACAGGTCTTCTCGGCGGTTTGGGATAGCTGTCTTGGCATGCGCGATGCGCTCCGTGAGAGAAAACCGAGGTTGATACCCCGACAATCTGTTCTTCTTGTGCTCGCCAGCAGGCGGGTGTGTGGACACTTGGACGGCCGCGTGGTAGGAGGTGCGACGGTTTGGAAGCGACGGCGACGACAAAGAGGCAGCTTACTCGTCGTGGGTCCCGTACCTGTTCCCACGGCTCTGTCACACCGGTCAGCACTGGGACGCTCCGAATCATCATTAGTATTGGTCTTCCGCCATAGGGACCGATTCGTGCTGGGCCCGGCGTCTGTTCCAGGTTTCGCTTGCGATTGCGGTTTCGTTCGCCCTTCGCAACGAGATCTCGCGGGAAGGTTACCTTCTTGTTTTCGTCGATACCCTCACCTTCACTATCGCAGCCGGTATACGATTCTGTTCGTGATTTGGTCGTGGAGGGCATGTCCGTTCGTGAGACCGACATTTTTAATTTTTCATCTCTTACTGCGACAACGACAGCCTGAGCGTCTAACGAGTATCAACACCACCTGGGTCCTGCACTGCCTTGTCCTGGGTCCACACACATCCAGCAACAACCAGCAAGTCCAAAAACGTTGTCACGACACTCCTCTTTTATTCCGTCAACGCACGTTTTACTATGTCGGCAGTACATTCGTCTCCTTGCACAACCGGCAGTACCGCGACCTCTTCATGAACCACGTTCCCTTCCGATCCAACTTTCTTGTCGAGTATGGCGAGCAGTTCCACTGGGATGACTTTACTGTGTAGCAGATCATCGTCGCCTCTGTAGACTGACCGCTATGGAGCTCAAGACCACCCGCGTAGACGAAGCTCTCGCCTGGAGCGACCACGAAAGCGATGGCTTTAGCAGAGCACAAGGCCGCGCAGCTTGCAGACAAGTGGACGATCTCATCCGCAAGGCTGCGGAGGCTTTGGCCAGCCGATAGAGACCACGTTGGACGCGACGATGCCTACACCAGAGTCGGTGCCGAAACCAGCCGCAAATATCGAGGTAATTGTCTGGTTGGAGAAGAAAACAGACGGAAACGGGTATGAAGCTTGGCATCTGCCCATCGGTTTCGAACCCGGGCATTCCAAACCCAAGCCTAAACCTGAATCACTTCCCTTGGTTGCCCTTGCCGTCTCGAAACCTGTCATTTCGCATCTCGTGAAACCATAGACGACCTCGCAGGACATCTTGCGCATCTGGACGAACTTGCGACCGGAATCAAACACCTCGAACGACTCACTCCACTACCTCGTTTGCGTTGGTTTCACTATTTTCTCTTTCCTTTTCAGACTGCGCGCATGCTCTCGTTGAACCTTTAAAGATTAGCAGGGTTCCAAGTCCCTACATACGCTAATACCCCGTCGTTTCCCAGCAACAGTAAGCAGCCCGCTACATGCTACACCTTGATCACGCGTTACTATAGGGATCGAATTTAAAAATTCACGGATATGATCTTGCTGATCAGTGTTGGTTTTTCTGGTTAACTTGGCTACCATTCGTCGCAATGCGAGGGACCTTTGGATTATTGAGCTGCATGGACTGGGGCTGGGGCTGTAGCGGTGTGAGGACGTGCAAATTTTGAGTTTCTGCGGATTGAGTGTAGCTCGACTGGCTGATTTGAAACGTGCGTATCACAGTGACATGCGTGTTCTTTTTGGTCTTTCATTGTCGTCCATCAAATGTGCTGTTTTGACTTTCCGGGGGCCACCCAGAGGGCATTGCTATACGAATCATGCTACAGAAAAATACAACTCGCCAGCGACTCGCGTGACTTGACACCGTTTTTCCTCAGAATCCTCGCAGGCTCGCTGGTAGTGTCACCACCATCCTGGGCTGTGTGGCAGCGCACTCACGAGGACATTGTATTGTTTAGCCCATCACCGAGTGACAGAGCACCTTATGCGAGTGCACTTTCGCCGAGTCGCCAGTAGAAGTTATCGTCATCTCTTAAATCCAATCACTGCTAAGCCTAGATTTTACAGTAAGTAATCCACAGAATCATAACTCGACCTAACAAGGTATCATAATCCGTCACATCCACAACACGCCAGACCGATGCGAACATCAAATACACAGTTAAATAATACCATCGCCTAGCGGGCCCGGGTCTTGTAGCTCGGAGGCGACTCCATACTGCAAGTGTACTCTGAGGAGGGAATAACCTGGCCGGCGTTCGC
>JBBPOJ010000452.1:0-26962 GCA_038091395.1 Leccinum rimulosum
GCACATAGGTGGCGGTCTGCGGTCTTATTTATTTTATCGCCAAATTTCATCGCCGGAGCGTCACATACTACATAGTTACAGTTAAGTAACTCCCTCTTAACGTATACCTGTCGGGCCAGCTCAAAAGGTATGGGCTATTGGAGAGACCATAGAGCGTCAAAAAGCAGTTCGGAAATCCAAAAACCGGCTTATGAGGGATTCGACTGTAAATCACTCACATCACCACTGGAGACGCTTCACCGCTTCATCGCCTAGTTCTTTTATTCATCAACCGCCAACTCTTTTGGACCCGACCATACTTCCATCAGCTTCTGCGCGATTCCAAGCCTTCGGTATGGTCTAAGGACAGACAACGAATTGATGTGACCAATCTGTATAGAGTGTTCACACTCGTCTGGTTCTCTGTCGGCCGATGTCTGTCCCGTCGCCACATCGCGACTTTTGTCGGCAAACATAGCAATGGAAAGCACCTTGATTATTCATATGCAAGTGCGTTCAGCACTTTTAAAAGTAGCGTACTGCCTTCGCTAGCCGAAAGAAACATCAGCGAACTGAGCTTCAAGTGACCCTTCGCATGCGTCAGAATTTTCATTGGATTTCTCTGTGCCGGGTGCATGCCAAAAATATTGCGACCGCGCATCTCACATTTCTCATCTCGCGTTCAACAGGATACCGTCAGCATGCATGAGGTGTCCCATCCGCCCATCCCGGACGCATCAACAGCGAATGTCACCTGTGGCGTCCCATTGTATCGTCTTCAGTCTTGTTCTTGTCTCGGAATCACCGTACCAGGACAGGAACTTATTATTATTTCCGGGATCGACGCGTAATTGGCCTGGAAGTGGCGCCCCGAACTTCGCCCGAGTCGATGGCCGTCGGAGAACGGGGATGCGGAGAAATGACCGTCAGGACTTCATAGGAAAGACACTCGCAATCATATGAGACAGTCGCCGGAACTGCTGAATGCCGAATTGCGGGCTTCTTGATTTCACCACCGACAGCGAATGTTCGGAGAAAACGACGCCGGTTGTGGTTGGCGAGAAGAGGAACCATTACATCAGGGGCGTTAGATCATGACCGAAGCTAGCCGTCTTGGCCTCAAGACTCAGAGGCTGAGCGCCGAAGAACGCGGTCGAATGAAGTTTCTCGAAACGGATGCTTCTGATGGACCACGCTCCGCAGCATGATCGCATATTATTCCTCGCGTACACCCACCGATCTGCATGGACTGAACGATGGGCCGGCTTCGAAATCACGGGCAAGGATGACAATAACGGAACCTGCCGGCATCACTGGATCGACCTTTCACTAGCTGGTACCGCATTGTATCTGATCCGATCACGTCGCTGTGCTTACGCTGTGTATATTAGGCCATAAAGTCGTGCGCGTATAAGCCGGCTTCCCCAGGAATAGTCATTTAAAATAACACGCACAGGCACAACGCGTTGCTAGATTGGATCAACGTGTTATTGGATGCGGATGTCATATTAAATGCTTGAACCTCGTTCGTGTAGATACCAAAGCATCGCAGACGAAAGGAAGTCGTCGTAGAAAGGAAGGTGAGCCTGTTGCAACGCGGAGTAAGATTGAAGATAGCGCGTGAGACAGCCATAAGTGGAGTTCGAGAGGTCGCCACAAGAAAGTCCCCGGTTGAAGAACTTCATGGCGTATCCAGAAATGTTCCATAGTGAGCGACTCGTGGACTTCTTCGTCCTTTCAGGGTGAGCTTCCCAGAATTTCTGCAGACGAAATCAGATTCAATGTAAATACTTACTTACGTCATTCCACCCTCCACCGAAAACCGTCAGAGTCGGACGTTCAACAATGGACGTTCGACAATGAACATGCCAGGATTCCACTGCAGCAACCAAAACAGGCGGGCCGTGGTACCAGGCCGGACCGTGTTGTAATTCATCGCTCGCAGAATGTCCACGTCCGCATTGCAAAGACGAGGTAGAATGTTGGTACTCAACCTTGCATCACAACCAGATATTCCTATTTGCTGCCGTCAGCTCGTAGGCACGAACACAACTCACGAGTTCAATCATGGAACTATATACTTGCGTGTGGAGCGAGATAAAATTAGGTGAGAACCGTTGCGAGGGTGGGGTTATGTGCGCTGATGCATACAACGCCTAAACAATGTGAGCACACTTACTTGAGGCATAAATAGTCTTCTGGCTGACCTGCGAAACGTTTCTGGCACCAAAGGATGAGTGGTGAAGCTTTGAAGATGAAAGATGAAACCAAACTCATTGAAACACTTGTGCACGCGGTTGAAGAAACAGCTAGTTTGTCCAGTACACAGATCCTTTGGACCGTCAACACCCCCAGGACAGGTTCTGAATCGGTGCCGACGATTTTCCGACGATTGCTAAGCTCAGAATAGCACATCAGCAATCGCCCGAAGGATATAGCGACGGAAAAAGATCGTCGCAAGGCCGCCACCGGAGTCGGGACGAGGTGGACCGAGGTCGTCGAAGCACCGTGCCCCCCGAGTAGTCGGCTGCTTCATGAATGAGGATGATTGACTTCGAATGGTCTTGCGAGGTTACACTTATATATAGCGCCTCTTCAGCTGTCCGACGGCAGTGGATGTCTTTCTAAGCTTCTGAGAAGCTGATGCTCTCAGAAGGAAAACCAATCACCTGAAACGTACAATTTGGCATCATACGACCGAGTTGCGGGCTGTAAACCTGTCAGTATTGATGCAAATTCGCGCTAAGCGGAAGCCACCCACCGCAAGATCCACAAGTTTCCCGTGGCGCCTTCCTGAGAGCTGACGGATCCGATGTAGAGTGAGCCACCTGCGAAATGGTGACTGGCAAGGCTCTCACTCTCTTCTCTGGCCGCTCGGAGTCCACCAAGTACACAATTGTTGAGTAGTGTCCAACCTCCTCTGTCTGCGCCGCATAGTCATGGATATGATACTAGTACTTGAAGATGTTCGTTCGCATTGACATGATGCCAACTCTTCTATAACCTGTCTTCAGGCATCATCTCCACGAACTCCACGTTCACAACCGTCAAGGGCTCGAATAAACCAGAAGAACATTTGCCTGAACGAATTCATTTCATGATACATAGTCTTCCCGGAAAGATTCGATGCTGTCGTCATGAGGCGGATTCCACGTAGAACCGTGAGACGAGGACCGTGGGATCCGATGGCTTCGCTGATAACTTAGTACGAACATAAAATAAATAATGATAATAAATACCTTCTTCATTCCACTGCCCGCCTTAACCCCAGATGTGACTTCTCGGGCTGATTGTCGGCGGATTCATGATTGTGACTGGCTTGCCACTTGTAGGTGTGCCCGAAGGACGTCGACCTCGGAGCTCCTCGACTCCAGTCACGACTCACGTAGGTACCACTGAATACCGACAACGACGACAAGTTCCCCGGCCATAATTTCAGACATCGCCCGGCCAAGGTGACCTCGGGCTCAACTTACAATCCAAAGGATTTTTAACGCTGCGAGCTCTCCAAGCCCGGCCAAGTGACAGGTATCGCAAATACCAGGGTTCTGAATCATGAACGCAAGCAAAATATATTCGCATACACTGGTATTGGATGCAAAGAACGATTGGGATACACATCACTCGAAATTTACATTTTGAGATAGAGACCCTGAGGTCAGATAAATACGTACAATATTTAGTTATAAATAAGACCCGGCACTATAGGTAGAACGAGCTTGCCCCTGCAGCAGAATTCGAAAGGGGAGTTTGTGTTAAGATCACTGGGATGTGTTGGCAGTAACATTCAACCAAGCGCTGCAAGCAACGTTTATAAATCCCGCACAGGTGATAGGAACATCCGACACTCACGCGCAGCGATTCGACAGATCCATGTCCGTCGTCGACCTAAACACGTTCGGCGAGCCGGACGACGTCACGTTGAATATCATTTCTGTGCTGTCGTCCGCCCAGCCATTCCATGGCAACGGTAATATGTCCCCTGATTGGTATGTAGCACCAGGGTTCTGTGACTTCACCATCGCCAAAAAGCTGTTGGAGAATGCGGTGACGAACTGCGACGTCGAACTACCGTACGAATGACATCAACAGATCTTATCGCTTAACAACGACGACAACAACAACTCACAGTGTAAAGTAGCTCCCGATATCCGAGCCGTGAGTTGCCGGTGGAACAGCGTACTCTCCCTGGACATCGCTTGTCTACAAAAGTTCACAAGTTGCAAAACGTGATACCCTTACCTTCCATACATTTTGTCCGAATGCTTTGACGAGGTAGTAGGTAGGGCAGATGAAGATCGCTTTGAATGAAAACTGGTCAGCAGGGGGCGAACACAAACATCAGGATAATCTTACATTCGCCCATCATGGCTTGTGCTTGCTCGAGGTCGGTACCAAGGTTTGCATATAAAGCACCCAGCGACTCTGCTTGCGATGACTGAATGTCTGGGAACAACAAGCTTATATACTGCGATGCGCTTATGGTCAACGGCTGTTGTACGAATTGGGGGCCTTCGAAGCTATTCGTGACAGAATAGAGCACTTCCTGCACACAGACGAGCCTCAGGTGCGGATTAAAAATTATCACTGCTGTGGCTTACTCCGTTATGGTTCCCCTTTCCCAGCGTGACGGTGGGACGTTCAACGATCATTGTTCCATCCACTACAGGAACGAGGGTGGCGGTCCCATAGAAACCATTGTTTTGGATCTGATTGTTCACGTTTGACAATGTACCGGCGTCTACGTTGCGAAGGCAAGTCAGTGTGTCCGAGCTTGAAGAACACCTGGAATGTCCCCGTATTGAGGATAGCGTCCTCCCAAACATAAAGCACACGCACCCCGCTCCAGAGACTGCTTGATTGTACAGTAACTATATCTCTGAGGTTAGCTAGAGACCGTAAGGGAAATTAGAACTTACTTCGGGTATAGGATCGTTGTAGTTGTACTGTGGAGGCAGGTAAACAGAACTGGTTATGGCGGTTTTGAATAATGATGGTTGCGTGTTACCACCGTTGGCTACAATGTGTTGTAGCACTGATCCAGCACCTATGCAGCGAAGTCCATGACTTGTTGTTTCCAAACGGAACTATAAAAGATAAATGACCGACCAGCAGATTGGCCCCAGATCGTGACCCTGCTTGGATCACCACCAAACTTGGAAATCTACCGAGAACAGTAAGCCGGTCAATCGAGGCATGGTTGCGCGAGTACTGACATATTCTTGCACCCACGACAAGGCAAACGTCTGATCGACTGTGGCAAAAACTCAACTCGATGTCTTCTACATGGCTCACGGACTTACGTAGACCTGCGTTGAGCGCACCTCCTGATTTAACCGCTGCCCCAGCCAAGAAACCAAATAGACCGAGGCGATACTGAATAGCTACCGCGATGACGCTATTTTGCGATTGGAAGACCAGGTTCGATCCGTCGTAATCGCTGGCAGAGAGGCCGGCATATCTTCAAAACGCAATCAGTCACCTTCACGTAGATAATCGACCACAAAACCCTTACCCTCCACCGTGGATCCACACGACGACAGGAAGTCCTCCGGATGTGACAGAGTTAACAGTAGTGCCAGGAACATGCACACTATGATAGCCATCAACATCACCATCAAGTCAGGAATCGAAATACATACTTGAGGAACAAACAGTCCTCTGACTGGGTCACATCGCGCTTGGCGGATTTCAGAGGGTTCGTTGATGAGCCTCCTAACCCTGACTGATAGCATTTGTTGGGCTCTGATGTAGCCTGTTGCACGCCGGACACGGTGGGCGGCGGCTGGGGCGCAGCCCATCGCAAATTTCCTAGAAAGAGCCTGATCTAGCATCCAGGTGAAATGTCCAAATAGATTACACGCACCGACTGGAGCAGTAGCATAACGAATGCCTAGGAAGTTAGTGATACTATGCGAGGTGTCCACAGCTCCTTCATATTGTGCATAACCAAGATCGACGGAAGGCGCAGCCCAAGAGAAAGTCGAGAGGAACAGAGACAAGTGAACGATAGCCACCAAACCAATGTTAAAGGATGTCATGTCAGGTTCCGTTTCCCTCTTACCTGGTATCGCGTTTTATACTGGCATCTTGAAAATAGCTTGCAGGGATATCGAGAGCTACGACAACTGAAAATTGTCACGCTACCTGAGCAGTCAATCGGACTAGCATGCCAAGCTACTATGTAGTGAGGTGGGATTGATATCCCAGGCACTCTATCAAAATATTATTTCTATGGGAACTCGGGAGTGAGGTGACAGTGTAGGTTGTCTGTCTTTCATCTGACCTTTTATTTTTTGAATTTATTTATGTTCGTGACTTCTATTGGACAATTATCAGACACTTGAATGGGATAGTAGGAACAGGGGAATTGTTGGAAGAGAAATCCACAGAAGTTCAGCCAGTGTACGGCTGAACAACTGTGACAGCGCTGGGGCAGGAAGCAGGGAGAAAAGTGCTGTTGGCCATTCGCGTCCGGTGACACGCCATAGAAGCTTGGCATGATGTCCTAGCTCCGAGTCCGAAGAGCGGGTACCGAGAGCCACAAACGGATCATGTCCAGGAACTTTTTGCATGGAGTTCGACTTTGGGCAGCGTCGCTATGCGACTCGGACCGATTTGAGCCTGATGACGAGGACGTCGACGTCGACGACTTTTCTCGCGACTCACTGTAGCCTGTCAGCGGACTTTTAAGCCCACCTTACATAACGAGTCCCTCGAGGAAACGTCATCCGAGTCACTCATTCTGCATAGATCCGAGTCCAGTTGGCAATGTGCAGGCTGACAGGTGAACTCAGAGACTGAAACTACCGTTACAGGTTGCCTCCAAGGAGGCTCGTCATGGTAGCATCCATCATCACGTTGGCTGGATGATTCAACCATACCGTGTTCTTGAAGTTCAGCGCGACATGATGATTTGACTTCGGCCGACGCGTCGAATTCAAATCAAAGTTTCCCTTCCAAGCTAGCCAAATCAAGTCGATGCGAAAAGGAACAAAAATTAGGTAAGAATAACCTGTCCTCGGCGTTAAAGTATGTCACAGCCCTCCGGGCACCCCTACCCCACGCCGTAACGTACCGATCACGGACAAGGGACCTCAACCATATCAGACAGAAATATATACACAGACTCCATGATGGTGATGATGTCCTTCAGCCTAAAATTCCGTTCGTGATTCCCTCAAGGCTGTATTCTTTTTTCACAAATGTCGACATCATCCGAGTCATTGCGCGATTTCAGAACGAGAATCTCTCCTTTTCACAATGCGAATATAGAGTCCATGTTCTGCTGGAGACAATCATTGTAATACTGCCTGGGACGAATTTATTTGATTTGCTCCGAAGACGATATAGGTGAACGTGTTGGAAGAATCCATGCAAACAGGGGCTCTTCGTAGTTGACAGTGAAATGAAGAGCATCAACGCACACATCCGCGTGGAGAATAGCATTGCCGATGGCTTCCAAATTATACTGACGTTCGAGGCAGAGCAGCAGGAACAAGAAAAGGTGATCAGTGATTACCATCAACTTCCCCCGCCTCACATGAAGCAAGAGAAAACGGAGGTTCTTCCCTGAGGAAACTCGGTATCCGAGTCGTGATCCACTACAGCTGTATGTGACATGGTAGTACTTAGCATCCACTTTCAAATGCAGAGGATCGACCCGGGCGGTTCGTTTAGGACGCTGAAACTCATTCTTCAAGTTCGCATGCTCCTTCCGAGCCGGCGCACAAAGAAGGTGGAAATCAAAAACCATGGGCAAGCACCTACATGACTCAGTTCCATGCACAGTCAGGGCGGCACTGCAGAAGCCCAGAAAGTTTCTGGCACAATCTGTGAATGGACGATTTCAAGGTGACTTGGCGTGGCAACTTTAACGCCGATATGGAATTGCGAGCAGTGCCCATTGCCAATGGCCATATTGCAGCCGCCACCGGTTTGCAGCTGCTACATAACCAGCGGTGCATCACATTTCCGTATCACCAACTACCACCACCATGGTCCACGGTCGGTTTTCTCAGTTTGACGAGGTGCGTGCGTTCTGCAGTGTACCGTGGTCTCTGAAACCCCTGTTTAAATCCTGACCACGCGATCGCATTGGATATTGTAAATTGACGCTGAGTTGCGACCAGGACGCATATCGCCTGCCTGAAGGGATGCGGCGAATTGCGTACGACGCCGACACACAACAATACACCTTTCGCGATAATTCGGGTCAACTCTACGAGAGCGCGCCAGGTAGCAAGTACGGCGTCCTCGAGCCCGTTACGGCGCCACTTCCCCGCCGTCGCAACGTTATCATCACAGGCACGTAATGCCTGCTATTGTTCGCCAATCATCCTCCATGATTCCTTGATTTGGTTTGTTCGGGCGTACTGACCTCATCATTTATTTCAGAGATACCTGATCCAGCACTGAGACAGTGGTCTGAGAAGCCCGCCGAGACGTTTGGCGACATCCTCCCTCAGGGGTACATGACCGCCGCACAATCGAGCGTACCAGAATCCCCTACAGACATGCTCGCCCCTGGCAAGAAATGGGTGGAAGCAATGATGCCCAAGGTCCAGGGCGTCGTCGAGGTCGTCAGGCGGCACACGTCAATGAGGAGACAAACTTGGACCTCAGGGATGGGGCGTAGGGTACGAGGTGCGGGGACCGGGACCAGGGCGGTGACAGAGCCAGTGATAGAGAAGGGAGCTGAGACAGGGGCATGGGGACGAGCAGGGTCAAGGACGTGGGAGGGGAGGTGGGATGTCAAGCGGATGGACTCGTCCGTGGAGGAGAAGAGTAGGCTATTGGCGGATCAGGACGACAGTGATGGTGAGTGGGAGGTTGTGCAGCGGAGCGATGCAGTCAACGGGCGGCTTGCGCGCTCCAAGTCGGAGATACGGCCGTCGAGGTACGCTTGGCCCGGGCGCAAATGAGCGTGGAGAAGAAAACGAATCTAGGGGATCAATGGACCAAGGACGTGTATTTTTATCATAGTGCGCGACTGATTGTGATGGATACCTCACTATTTATTGTCGAGCTGGATGCAATTTATGTAGGCTACTCATCATCATGTATGTACATCATGGCTCTTGTTTACTATCTCGTTGGAATACTGGTGTTCTTTGCAAATGTTCCAAGTTAGAGCGATTCAAGTAGTCTGAATTAGGCGAAAAAGAGAAAGAAGAAGCCCGGGTGCTCGAGAGACGTTGTAGAGCGCAGAGGCTAGGCTCTTTAGTATGGTATCCTGCCATTCTCAACACTTCCCATTTCTCCCGCTCGCATCCCGAGTACTCCAACTCCGTTCCATCAGTCTCGCGCGGGCATGCTCGATGTGACTATAAAATCCCGTTCATTCTTGACCGGGTTCGCGCCGGCTACTCCTTTTCTGCTCAATATCTGTCTTTCACCTTACCTAACTCGTAGGATCTCTGGAACGAGCATTTATCGTTGTCTTTCACACCCTCAAACGCATATTGTGTATCTACAACGTCCCAGCAGGACAAGCAGAGTCGAAGATAGTGATACATGGATGGAACGAACGTAGCACAATCATCACGCACGAAAATAGATCACCGCGCTTGCGATTCCATCTGGGGATCGCCGCCCTGGAAACGAACGTGTTTGACACCGAGTCCGAACAGAGTAGTCCACCGCTTTTTAGGAAACGGACTGGGAACCATCGAGAGCGGACGGAGGGGACCCTGGACTGGGGCGAGCTTCGGATCGAGCGCGATGGCTTCCACGCGGTCCTTCGAGAGAATCCTGGTTTTGGATTTGGCCACCATGTGCTCCGAAACAGGTTTCTGGGTCGAGAAGGAAGCCGGGATCAACACCTGGTCTTGGTCTTGGGCATCGGTAAGGCTATTATCTGAGAACCGTATTTCGCTCAGATCTCGGTGAGGGTGCATCGTGAAGTATGGCATGAAGATCGTGGAGAGCGTAGAAGAAGACTCGGCAGGACTCTTGGCTGGGACCTCTGGTGGGTGAGCAGATTGCTGGGAATCTGTGAGAGGCTTCTCCTCGTCTTGCATCTAAAGCCGCACAAGAGGAGATTAAACCATCAATTCAAAAGAAGTGGATGACCCACGTTGGGTGACTCGCTCCAAGCTGGAGTCAGAGTAGAATTGCGACTGTTGCCAAAGTTGAGTGTGAGGCGAGCACCATCTAGAGACATGCAATGATATGAGGAAGTATACAAGGGGCGACGTACTCATAAACTGGGAAACGTTGTGGGCGGGGCTGTCCGGAGCGCCGTCTTTCGACCGAAGCCTGTACCTTATGACGATTCGGTAAAGGATGTAGGAGAACGTATATGCAAGGCAGAGACCGAGGAACACGAAGAGGGCCACAGGGATATAGGACTGATGGGTGCCATTTTCACGTGCAGGTGTTGAGAGTGCGGAAGAGACGGTCAGAGCGGGAGTAGCTTCTGTGACAATATTCTGAGCCTGAGGTGCCATCGATGAGTTGGACGTCGAATAAAGGACAACGACAGAAAACAATGGACAGAGAGCGAGGCAGACGGAAGCACCATACCGAGTGAGTGTGCCACCAATTGGGAGGCGGCTGACCCCGTCAGCCACTTCAACCTGTCGGATACAACATCCGTAGAAACATGAGAGTCCTTCCAGCTAAAGGATCGCTCAGTCAGAAGATACCATACAAACTGTTTGTTGAAGTCATGAGGCTGCTCTCGCTGCATCCAATAAAATTTTGGAAAATTACGTAATATTGACATCGTTTTGCCGGGGTAAGTGCTGAAACGGGTAAACTTTATGTAAATGAAGCACCGCTTTTTGTTGAGAGATCGGAGAGGCACAACGGCGAGAGGCAACTGCCAGTGCGCAACAGCACATGGGCGTACGACAATTGTCACATTGCGGTTCGGAATATGACGCTACTCTCCAGGGGAAATTCCATCTACAGAGACAACACATGAGGAACTTCGTTATCAAGTATTACGTGAAAGCTGACAGTTCTAAAAACCCCTAGCGGTTGCTGCCGAACAGCCTGAGCACCGCTTTCAATTAGTTATATATCCCCTCGAAAGGGCAACCAGTTCATCGACTCCACAATGGTTGCATTCAATAACTGGCCCAACGATGCTGGGGTGCGTTCTTTCCTTGCGACGTGACAGCGACGTTGATCACTTTGTACAATATAGTTTGACGTGATGCACGAAGAGAAGGAGCCCGTCGAACTCGAAGTCTCTGGGACCATTCCACCCTACGTCTCGGGCACTTTGTACCGAACAGGTCCGGGAGGTAACCAAGTCAAGACCGACGAGGGCAACACGTTTTCCGTCGACCACTGGTTCGACGGATTCTCGCAAAACCACCGTTTCCAAATCATCCAATCCGACTCATCCACACGTGTCGTCTATAATTCCCGTCACAGTGTCGACCCGCTCATCGAAAGTATCCGCAAGACTGGAAAGGGGTCCGGTTTTAGCTTCGCCCAGAAACGCGACCCATGTGTCAGTCTCTTCAGGAAGGTCATGACCATGTTCTTCCCGGAACCGAGCCCTCCCCAAGGACAAGCAAATATTGGAGTCACACTCTCAGTGAATCCACCTCGTCTCAAGGACATTGATGCAAGCGATGGGAACAAGAAGGGGGGTCATGCGTCCGGCATTCAGTCTCTCTGGGTCAACACGGACCCCGCGGTCATGCGCGAAATTGATCCTGAAACACTTGAGCCCATGGGTCTTGCCAATCAAGATGTCCTCCATCCAGAACTCACAGGCAAGCTTTCTTCAGCTCACGCCAACTCGGACCCAGTCACCAGAGACGTCTTCAACTACAACCTTGCCCTTGGGAGTACCCCGACGTACAAGGTCTTCCGCGTGTCCGCTGCTACCGGAGAGACAGAAATCCTCGCAACTATCACAGATGCTCCAGGTGCTTACCTACACTCCTCACTGCTCACGGAGAACTACTTCATCCTATGCGTTTGGGGGAGTCATTTTTCATGGGGAGGTATGAAGATCTTATGGGATAGGAACATACTCGACGCCATCGCGCCATTCGACCAGTCGAAGAAATCCTTGTGGTACGTCATCGACCGCAAACACGGCAAAGGCGTCGTTGCAAAATACGAATGCCCCCCATTCTTCTGTTTTCACACTATCAACGCATGGGAAGAGCCTTCTCCCTCGGATCCCTCGCAGATTGACGTTTTCGCCGACCTCGCAATCTACAACGACCTCAACATCCTGAAGCGTCTCTACTACAACCACATCAAGTCCACCTCCCCTGACTCGCTTGACTACGTAGGCGAAAAACGGAGTTGGAACTCTGACGTGTTCTTGCGCCGTTGGCAGCTACCTGGCGTCAACACCACCATCGATGCTCCGTCGGAAGCCCGCGAGGCCGTCAACGTGTTCACCGCCGAACACGACCACTCGTGCGACCTCCCTGTCATCAATCCGCATTTCCTCACCAAGCGTTCACGGTACATCTACGGTGTCAGCGATCGTGGCATGAGTACATTATATGACGGGATCGTCAAGTACGACGCAGAGACACACAGGCCGACGCACTGGTCCGTGCAGGGACATAGTCCCGGGGAGCCGATATTCGTTCCCGATCCAGAGGGCACTGCGGAGGACGACGGAGTGCTCTTAACCGTCGTGCTCGACGGCCACTCCGCAAAGAGCTATTTGTTGGTGCTGGACGCGAAAAGCATGAAAGAAGTGGGTAGGGCAAGCATGAAGTGTGTCGTTGGTTTTGGTTTCCACGGCATCTTTCACCCGCAGGGAGTTCCGGGGCCGGGATTGGATATCTGAGAACGGGTCCATACAAATATGTGAATATTTATGGCGTGCACGCTTTGATACGATTGTGATCTATACTATGTCTTTCTAACTTATGATTAAGCAACCATCGGACTCTTCTGATAGTGCGGAAATCTTGTGCATCGCATCGAGAGGGGCCTGCATTGGTAGGCTATTCGAAAATGTGGCGATGCGGTATTGATAACCGCTCAGTACGATGATTGATCGACAACCATCCGACAGGAGGAAGATGGGAGGTGAATGGACCATAGGCGAGTTCAGGGAGAGCAGGATCGCAACTGCTGGTAAGGTCGTCGGCAAGATCGAGGACAATCGTTCCGCGGGGAACCACAACGTCAGAACCAAGGGTCATCGGCACCTGAAACTGCAACGAATCAAATCCTCACTGCTGGAGCACCGCCACCAGAGCACTGCACACCGCACGCCAAGGCGGGAAGCCACGGTATGCCGATGATGAGAACAGTCTTGCTGTGGCTGCTGTTGTAGAGGGGAATCCTAAAGTGCATCGCCATGGGAGGGGAGAAGACTTGGCAGTGAGCCGCAGCGAGGAGCACACACGCCGCATGCAGCGTACCCACTGCGGTCGGCGAGTCTTTGTCCTCCGCGCCTGCGCCTGAGTCCGCTGCGGTTCCAGATCTATGCTTGGTGGGGCGGGAGCAGGCCAACCGCGGCCAGAGACGGGACTTTAGGCCTTTTTGTTTTTCCTCGAGGGTCCCGAGGTTGTTGTAGTGCCTGAAGGCCTCCATGATATCTTTGCGTTGGCGGAGGATGACGCTGATGGTGAGGGCGGCCATCATGAACAGCAAGAGCACGATCATGGCGAGAATGGAAGGTTGATGTGAATAGGGAGTCGATGGCTTGGCTGATGATGATAAGGTCGCGGCGGCGAGTGTGCTCTGCGGTGTCGGTGGCATGGCTGAAATGGGGTAGTGTATGGAAATTTAATTACTTACATGCATGCGGGGAGGCTGACCCCAGATTGGGTCGTACGCTCTAGGACGGATGAATTCGTAACTCGCGAACGCTATCCACTAGCAGATTTCCGTAGAGCTCCGAGTTTTCGGAGGCTGTGATGATGATGATGATGGTCACAGCCTTGTTGCCACCGCATTGCAGAAAGAGCATTAATGTGATGTTATCACCAACTACCATTAAATCGCACCATTCGCCAACGCGGTGCATGCGAATATCATCGAATCTCTTGAGATGCGATCAACTGCACTTGTTCACGATGACGGACCCACGGACCTTGAGTACTTAGTACCAAGTAAATTAGAAAGTGACGAGGCGCAGCGCGCGCGGCGCAGTGCAGAGGTGCACGACTGCGGAGATAGCTTACCTAATACGCGATATTGTGGGAACTTTTGAAAGCTGAAATACTCCGACGAATCTGACTTTCATCTTCCATCCATCACAACCTCCAACTCTACTCAATCTACCTCACGAATAATCTTCAATGGAAGACGAAGTAGCTGCCCTCGTATGTCTTTGAACATGTTCCTTCTCGGATCTTTGATCAACGTCCGTTTTTTTAGGTCATCGACAATGGTTCCGGCATGTGCAAGGCTGGCTGTAAGTGTTTTCAAAATTTGCACAGAATCACCCGCTAACCTGTTCTCTCCAGTTGCTGGTACTTGATTATTCGCTTTTATACCTTCGTTCGCGTCTAACTTGCTCGTTTTTAGGCGACGATGCCCCTCGTGCCGTGTTCCCGTAAGTGGTCAAGGGTTTTGGATTGGTAATACCTAATAGCAAATCGTCAGTTCCATCGTCGGTCGACCCCGTCACCAAGGTGTGATGGTTGGTATGGGTCAAAAGGATTCATATGTCGGGTGAGCACTGCCATCTGTCACTCTTCCCTCGAATCGCTCACCCGCGTTCCCCAGTGACGAAGCCCAATCGAAGCGTGGTATCCTCACCCTGAAATACCCGATCGAGCACGGTATCGTAACGAACTGGGACGACATGGAAAAGATCTGGCACCACACTTTCTACAATGAACTCCGTGTCGCTCCAGAAGAGCACCCGGTTCTACTCACAGAGGCACCCCTCAATCCCAAGGCTAACCGTGAAAAGATGACTCAGATCATGTTCGAAACATTCAATGCCCCCGCGTTTTATGTCGCTATCCAAGCCGTCTTGTCTCTGTATGCTTCGGGTCGCACAACCGGCATCGTCATGGACTCCGGTGATGGTGTTACCCACACCGTCCCCATTTACGAGGGTTTCGCCCTTCCTCATGCCATTCTCCGTCTCGATCTCGCTGGTCGTGATTTGACCGACTTCCTGATCAAGAACTTGATCGAACGGGGTTATTCCTTCACTACTACTGCCGAGCGTGAAATCGTCCGAGACATCAAGGAGAAGCTCTGCTACGTCGCCCTCGACTTCGAACAGGAACTTCAAACAGCCGCCCAGTCTTCTGCTCTCGAGAAGAGCTATGAGCTTCCCGACGGCCAAGTCATTACGATCGGCAATGAGCGGTGAGTAGTCTAACTGTTGACGGCGATGAGATCACATTGACTCATTGACTTAGTTTCCGCGCACCCGAGGCCCTCTTCCAGCCAGCCTTCCTTGGTCTTGAGTCTGCTGGTATT
This sequence comes from Leccinum rimulosum, assembly GCA_038091395.1. Classification (NCBI taxonomy): domain Eukaryota; kingdom Fungi; phylum Basidiomycota; class Agaricomycetes; order Boletales; family Boletaceae; genus Leccinum; species Leccinum rimulosum. The sequence continues at coordinate 15,364 of JBBPOJ010000452.1, forward strand.
CACGAAACCACGTAAGTCTTTGATTAGCGATCAATTCGCATCCCCGCTTGACCGCATTCATTTAGGTACAACTCCATCTTCAAATGTGATCTCGATATCCGTCGTGATCTCTACGGCAATGTCGTCCTCTCTGGTGGTACTACCATGTTCCCTGGTATCGCAGACCGCATGCAAAAGGAATTGACCTCTCTGTCACCTTCGAGCGTGAAGGTGCGCTGTCCAGACAGAAGTATGAGCTCTCGTAATCTCATTTGATTTTACAGGTCAAGATTGTTGCACCACCCGAGCGAAAGTACTCGGTCTGGATTGGTGGTTCTATCCTTGCCTCTCTCAGCACCTTCCAGAACTTGTGGTGCTCCAAGCAGGAGTACGACGAATCCGGTCCTGGTATCGTTCACCGCAGTAAGCATCTTTTGCTACACCCTGATTCCATCTCTCATTACCATTCCCGCAGAATGCTTCTAAGTTCGGACGGTTCAGTAGACAGATGCAAAAACACTGTCAAGCGGTGGTAGAATGTCATTGCTTTGGTTCTGCTTGCCCTCGTGCATTGCTACGGTGATAATGTCTTTCCCTTAATACACTACGACTTGTACTCTTTCCATTTTCGATATGAGGATGACTTAGACTGGACTGCATGAATCTGCATTCGCCCTGCCAAGTAACATGTGATTGACTCGAGAGATCATTCAAATATTCAATTGCCGATCAATTCAACCTAATTTCCTCGATCGCAACTAAAATTTTGGCAAGTTTGGCAACTTGAAGTTACCAACCACTTGCGTGCTTTTAGGTGACGTGCATTCTTGAGCTGACGTGACAGGAGATATCAGCTCGGTTGGACAATTTGATTCGTATGCGACCCACTCGAAACATACTATGATTGTGCTTCAAGCCATGTGGCGATTCGGTGCTATATTCATCCATAGGGCTATTTATGGGAAGGAGGTTTTTCATTCTACATGAAGACTGTAGCAGTCATCGATTCATCAGTGAATGGCGTTTTCGGGGGTATAAGTGGCCTGTAAGTTGCTCGTTTCGACGCGATGGCATACGCTGACATTCGCGGACACTCCACTAGGAGAATAATTTTACTTTGCCGAAAGGTTCCGCCTAATCCCCTAAAAAATCTATTCAGGGCGGGATCCGGTCCCCGGAGTACCAGATCCTCCAGCAAATGCTCTTGTCCGAGTCTGCTCTCTGCGGCCAGTTTCGTGAATCAAGCATATTCCTACTCTACCAATCTTGAAGGATTTTGTTCCGTTCTGCGCCGCGTTCTTCCCCTCTCAGATGACACATGATTCATCCACTTGATTTGATCTATTCCTATCCCTGATGCCGGCCGCAGATATTGTTACTCTTGGTTTCTGCCACGAATGTCCCCGGTACACTGCCACTGGCACAGAGCTCGAGGGTTATGAGCTTGGAAAGGGGTGTTGACAAGGGTTTCGGACATCGTGCGGCATTGATTTGGGCGGTCATTACGGACGCATTGGATAAGTCGCTCGACCACAGGATTCCGGATCCGCAAAGTCTACATAGGGAAATCTATCCCCAACACGACTGTAAACGTGATTTTAAAAAAATCACATTTCTTCTCCACGCGGAGATAGGCAAGAAAGAAAACGAAGAATCGGCCTTGATGTATCCACAAAGATAAGAATATGTACATCAATGTCTCCTACCAACCTGAAAAGTAATGTGCTGTTACAACAACAACTTCCCAACAGCGGATATCGATTTATCGTCATTGTACAGACAGGATCCGGTCCCGACGTACGCTGCTCCAGCTGGGTCATTCGCCTGGAACAGGGCTGGAGTGGTGGCGACGAATGGGAAGTAGAGGTACACATAGCAGGCACTTTCGAGGAAAGCGATGGCTTGCTGGAAGAAGGCAATCCTTAAAAGCACGTCAGAAATGCTGATGCATGAAAAGGAGAGCACTTACTGGTCAGCCTGACCCCCGGCGGGGTTCTGCAGGGCGAACTCGGTTATAACGAGTTGGTTGTTCTTGTTGATGAGGGATGTCAGTGATTTGGGTTCAGATCGTAATCACAAGACTACTAGCTTACGGGATATTGAGTGTTCACAGACTCGATGTAAGTCTTGAACTCTGCGAATGAGCCTCTAACGCGCATCATGAGACAAAGTTCTGGATACAGTAAACTGTCACGTACCCGTACCAGTGCTATCAGGGACATAACACAGATAAATAAGCTATCAGTGAAGCAGAGAAACAAAGAAACGAAACAGTGAATCTTACCAAATCAAGGAGGGAGAATTCGCACTTTCCAGCACAGGCGGTGATCATTTGCGACAGCCAACTCAAGCCCTGCCCAGATGCTGTGCTCGCAGTAATAGCCGGGAGTGCCTTCTTAGTGGGCTATTTTCAAGTTGTCCCTGTCAGCAGACCTCTCAATACAATCGCAAGCTTCATACCAGAGGGTTGATGTATTCGATGTACCAAGCAGCGGCATCGCTTGGGGAAATATTATTGATGTCCGGTTCGTTCAGGGTGAACACGGCTATAAGTGATCTAAGCAGTTGAAATCATGCAGGTCAGAAAACGGATGAAGAAACGCACCTTCCCACTCTTGCGCTTTGTAGCGAGCAGCGAGATCAGCAATAGGGCTTGAACCGCAATCCATGCAGCGTTGCCTGCCGATGAAGCTGAGGCCGCCGTCGCCGTCGGACGAGGGCGGTGAATAGGTTTCCCAGTCAGAACTATGATCATGGATCAAATTAGAGACCGCATATTGGATCCAAAGGCAGCGTACATGGCAACTACTTTTCCATCAGCCTTGTTGAATAGACCAGGGTCACTGTGATAAATGGTCAGAACGAGGAACATATCACGGAAGGAACGATCGCACAGTGGAGAGTTGTCTGGAAGAGGGAGAAAAATCAATCATGAGAGATGAACACGATGATTGAGTACTCACACCAAGGCCAGTCGAGTCCCCCTTTGCCTGACTGCGCAGCAGTAGCAGCAAGTACGGAAAGGAAAATTAGGGCAGAAGACAACATGACAGAGGGAGGTAAGTAAATGTTACATCAGGATGCCTTGAACCCTATTTATGCTCTTACATTGACGAGCAGAGGGAGGAAAGTCAGATGTCTCTTGCGTGGACGGAGAAGGCTCTCGGACGTGTGCCCCTGACATCATGTCACTGCTCAAATTCTCGGGGTGGCAAAGAAGACTTCGCGAAGACGGGACCGATACACGAGTGCCAGGAGAATTAGCAGGGAAGGCAGTTGCTAACCAAATTGGCAGGTGACAACCCGCTTCCCCTCGAAAACGGTGATCACTTCGCCACAAGAGACAACAGTGATCATCCGACCTTGTTTCGCAGTTGCCTAAAAATGACCATTACATCGCAAGTAAAGTTTTGTGGGCCCATCGTCGAACGGGCGACGCAGCCATATCGACAATTTTACCGCTAGAATGCGTCAAGGACCAGTTGAAAGGGATAACATTGATATTTTGAGCCAATTCAGGGATATCGTTCGAGCTGCCTCTGGGATACACCCCATCCAGTAGAAGAGAAGACGCGACCCGACGATAAGTTGCGTCGTTCGAGTTACCAAAGAAACAGTTGCAACATACGTCTCAAGAATCAGGAAATTTTCAAGCGGTCACTAGACACTGGCGGACATTTGGCGTCGTATTCCGCGAGCGTGCTGGACCAAGGAGAAAAAAAGCCGAGCTTCAAGGTACTGTAGCTAGTCAGTGACTTGGACTAGGAACGAGCGACGACGGTGACTGACAGTGTCAAGACAATCGACTCGGCCTGGATGAGTCCGAGTCTGTAACTTGAAACCGATTATGGCATTTGCCGTACTACTCGCACAATCCCAACTAGGTATACTCATACAAGAATGATGTGAGTCTACGGAAACAGTTACAGTACTGTTACTTTAGCTGTTCCCATATTCGAAACGCTTCCGTTTCATTTGCAGTGTGCACACGATTTTGTTTTCTCCGTGCGCTGACAGCCGCAGCCCGGCGGGCGGACCGTGACGGTAGGTTCGTCGGTAGTGGCAGGCACCGAGCTAGCCCACATGGCGTTTGCCGAGTCTGTCGACCGTCCGAATCCGAGTGCCTGCGTCCCTGGTCGTCAGTGCAGTCGCGTCATCACCCCCTGAATTCCCCCAAGGCCGTCACGTCGCGCCAACGCCGATCGTCGACCTGCTTGCACGCGCCGCGACCGTGTCACCCTAAGTAGTAAGTAACATTCGGTCGGAATAGTAAATACCCGTACACCCAGGCTGAGGGCGAGCACTCTGGGTGTTGATGCGGAGAACCGCGTGAGAAGCCTTGCTAAGCCCGGTGAAGCGGGATCATATCCACCATCCGGAGCAGGTCCTTCAACCCTTGCCAATGTTGCCATACAGTTGTATTCTCGCACCATCCTGAGAGTGACCCTAGACCGTTGGCCCCTTTGAGAACTCCTGCAGATTCTCCTTGAAGCACTGGGTGAGCAGCACCCTCGTTTCAAGTTATTAATAAATACAAGGCGCATCGTCGTCGATTCGTGTAGAAGTGGGACAAATGCGGCGAGGTCGTTTTAGTGAGTACCAGTACCTATTCTTTGAACCCTGGAGGATGAACGTTTCGAAAAATTTACCACGCACAGATATCGACTATGACGTCGTGGCCCCGGGTCGCACGAGGGTTGATGTTAGACGGGCCATCCTGGATAGAACGCGCAGGGGGAACTTCTAGCGCTCTGGTGAGGGAGAAGACGAAAACAAATTGTGCGCTACTCAAAGCTAAAGATCGGCTTCCCCGACACGGGCTCCCGTCGCTGGCTCTCGGGAAACGCGGTCCTTCGGACCGCTCCGTGTGATGGAAGGGCTTACTAGGGTAGTCCATCCGTTTATCTCCAAGTGTACCCTGGCAAGCAGGTCCGTGGGCCATTACAGCACCCAGTCAGGTTATAAAGGACTCGAATACATTTACAAATTACGCTCTTCATGGCTCCTCCTTGCAAAGCTGCAAGAAAGTACGTTGCCACTAGTACATCAAATTGCCGACAGTGGATGGAGAGCCATCATTATTGTATAAGCATGATCCAGTTCCAACATAGGATACTGCAGAAGCGTCGTTTGTCTCGAGCAGGGATGGAGACGTCGCCACGAATGGGAAGTAGAGTTGTACATAAGATGCACCGTCAAGGAAGGGGAAGGCTTGCTCGAAAAAGGAGACCCTTGATGAACGCGTCAGTGGTTAGCGGAGATACAGGGTGTGGACGAACTGGTCAGCCTGGCCACCAGCAGGGTTCTGCAGTGCGAACTCGGTTACGACCAATTGGTAGTCCTTGTCGAAGCTGTATGTCAACCTCTTGCGGACATATATCAATAATGAAACCTTACAGGGAATTGAGCATTGGCCGACTCGACGTAAGTCTGGAACTCAGCGAAGGAGTCTCTGAATATACATTATGAGGCAGAGTTAAGCTGCGTAAAAAAACCTTCCACTTACCCGTACCAGTGCTACCGGGAACAAAACCCTGATAAGTAAGTTACTGGAGAAGAGAAGAAAAAACATACCAGATTGATGTAGTCAAAGTAACACTGGCCAGCACAGGCGCTGATCATCTCGGATATCCAGCTCAAACCTTCCCCAGCTGTTGTGCTCGAGGTAACAGCCGGGAGGGACTTCTTAATGGCCTGGTTTCATTAATGTCAGAGTACCTTCCTATCAATATGATCATTGGCTTCCTACCAGTGGATTGATGTACTCGATGTACCAAGAAGCGGCTTGGCTCGGCGTAATACCATTGGCGTCTGGTTCGTTCAAGCTAAACACGGCTATGTGTATTTGAAGCCACTGAGTCCATGAGGAGAAATGGATTGGAGAGGCGACATACTTGCCCACCCTTGCTCTTGCCAGCGAGAATAGAGATCAGCTATAGGACTCGAAGTGCAATCCAGGCAGCGTTGCGTGCCGATAAAGCCGAGGCCGCCGTTGCCGTTGGTGGAGGGTGGCGCGTAGGTCTCGTAATCGTAACTTTGAAGAATGGGGTTAGTAACTGGAAAGTGAAGCAAAAGAAAGCATACATGGCAACTACTTCGCCATCACCGTTGTTTAATACTCCAGGGTCACTATAGAAATCAACTCAGAACGAAGGAAATATCGCTCAAGGAAGAACCCCACAGCGGAGAGTTATCTGAAGAAGTAAGAGGTCAGACATAAACTATGTAGGAATTGGCTATCCTTACACCAAGGCCAGCAGAGACCCCTTTTGCCTGCGTGAGAAACGGAGGCAAATATGGAGAGGAAGACGAGGGCAGGAGTCAACATGATGGGTGAAGAGGCGATACTGCATGAAGGGATGCTTGCGGGATGCTATTTATGCATTGACCCTGCTACTCCATCTGGACTCCGATCGTTTATGGTGAACAAAAAATAGAGAATTCGACCATGTGTTTTGTGGGGTCACAAGGTCAGTCCAGTCGTGACCGGGGGATTATGGTGTAGGATACATATGGGTTGCGAATGTCATTACGGCGCGACACGGATGCATTCCAGGTTGTTGAGGTAAGTAAGGTGAAATTGGATAGAACCAGTGGCGGAATGGATCCCTTGCAGAGGGCTACTTGAAGTGGCGGCCAACGTAGCTACGGGGGTTCAACGTTCAACCATAAACTGTCAGCTGTTCTCTGTCATTTGACTAGGACCCACATACATCTAGCGCTACTCCACGTTTGACCTTATCCCCATAGGACCCCATGGGACGGGAATAGCAAGCTGGCAAATACGGCATGGTTCTCTGGTCAAGCACCGGAAGCAGTTAAAGCTGAGCGTCCAACGATCAGAATGTCACTCTCAAACTTACTGCGGGATCTTGATGAGTGACTTCAGTGATTCTCTATTCGTCGACGGGTATTCGCATTAAGTCTGTGGCGCCGCGGCTCACGGATTAGACTGTCCTAATGTCATGTGCCAGGCATGCGCTCTTAGAAGTTCAATATCAATCGTCAGGATGGCTTACCGGGGATCTCATTGGACTATGTAGTAGACAGTGACGAACCTTCCAAACGGGATTAGGCATTTTTGCACAAAATGACTTATGTAAGCCATCGAAAGAGATTCAGAGCAGAAATAATAAATTATCAACTATCCCACGATTAATCTACCAAGTGGCCTGAAATGGGATAATGGCAGACTAGGGTTAGGGTCGATAGACGCGTCATCGAACCGCGCTTGCATCGACGACGACGACGACGACGAGCTAGACGTCAAAAATGCCTCTCGAAGCGACGATGATGATCATCGACAATTCCGAATACATGCGGAATGGCGATTACACACCGTCAAGATTTGATGCTCAGTCTGACGCGGTCAATACCATCTTCCAGACAAAGATCGATTCCAACCCAGAGAACACCGTCGGCCTCATGACCATGGCTCACAAAGGGTACGTGAGTTGTTTCCCATCTTGTCGCGTGCCGCTTGCGCACCTCACTTCCGTACCAGTCCAGAAGTTCTCGTGACCCACTCCAAAGACCTCGGCCAGATTCTCAAAGGGATCCATACCGCCACGCCCAAGATCGGTGGGTCGATAGACATTCCTACTGCTATCAACATCGCCCTGCTCGCGCTCAAACACCGTGAAAATAAGAACCTCCGTCAGCGTATAATCGTCTTCGTTGGATCACCACTGCAGGGTTCAGGTGCGGACGAACGGGAGATGGTCAAGCTCGCGAAGAAGCTCAAAAAGAACAACGTGGCCATCGACTTCATCTCCTTTGGGGACGGTATCGAGGAGGGCGAATCTAGCGTGCTCAAATCTTTTGTCGACAACGCTACCAGCGGGGATAATTCGTATGTATTACCCTCCCTGATCAGAACAACGCGTCCGTAACGTGGCACCTTGCTCTAGACATCTAGTTTCTGTACCTCCCGGTCCACATCTACTTTCGGATCTCGTGCTGTCATCACCCATTTTGTCGGAGGACCGTGGAATACCCCCAGAGGCTATGGTTGGTGCCGCTGGTCCATCCGGTTCTGGCGGCACAAATAACTTCGAATTTGGCGTTGATCCCAGTCTGGATCCTGAGCTGGCAATGGTAAGTTAACTGTGTGATAAACAAATGGATTTAGGTCTGATCACGGTTGTAGGCACTGCGCATGTCTATGGAAGAAGAACAAGCACGCCAAGCAGCCGAAGAACAAGCACACCATGCTGACGCAGATACAGCCGTCTCTACAGGACACGCCGACGACGTTGTAGATATTGACGCAGACGAAGAAACGATGTTGCAACAGGCCATCGCCATGTCTGAGGGACGAGACGTTGACATGGGAGAGGAGCAGGGCGATGATGACGAGATGGATGAGGAAGAAGCAATTGCTCGCGCTATCGAGATGAGTATGAAGCAGGATCAAGGTGGACAAAAGAAACAGTAGCAGCTTGCGGCCCTCGTTAATGCATACAACACATGCGACCATTGTACTTGAATCTTTGTCCAGTACAGTATATATTCCTTTTTCACAAACTTGCATCGCTTGGCAGGATTGAGTTGTATCCTCGGACCTCCGACACCGGGTCGCCTGAACGTTGAACAGACGAAAGCATTCATAATTGTGATCCACATGCAATCATAATACAACGGCTATTATACCTATGATTCTGTGGAAGTATCCAACGTCGACCGGGTACGATAATTCATAGTTCCAAGTGAAAACTCATCCTCTCTCGTTCCTACTAGATGCCGATCACACTGCCTGAGGTTGAAAAAAATGCGACAAGAAAGAACGCTGTGGATCGCCACCTGGGCGCTGTTAAACAACACCATGTAAGAAACCGTCGTATGCCTGAATATCAATAATGGGAGCACGTACGTATCCAATGCAGGGATATATACAACCTAATGGAGGAAGGATAGTGAGGTCTCGGTAATTAGGCATTGTATTCTTCTCACTCACTGGTGCAGCAAGCATCACAGACATGTTTGCTCCAGACAACACTAGATATGTTCCGAATATAAAAGCTTCTCCAATGGAAAGGGTGATCACTCACAGATAACCCACGACATGTACATGATTCCATCCCAATATAACGTACTCAATGCTCTACTTTGGACGTCACGATATGTTCGGAACTTCCTCCAGGAATTCATGCCTTGAAGGACTGAGAGGAAGTAAGATCGGATAAACTGAGAGCCACGAGAGGAACTTACCGATCTCGTACATCATCAAGAACATATACTGAAAGGTAGCGGCTCTCGAGGATCCATAAGCACACACCGACGGATAGAATTCTGTCCGACCAACGTTTAGCAACTGATCATATGAATTGACCGGACTGACTGTAGAACGAGGTGGAGTCCCCGGGTAAAGTATACTTGACTAGTAGTGATGATATCTCAGCACCTGCAATGAATGCCTAAGAAGGGGTGAATGTCATCGACTGATCCGCACAAGCATATGTGGGACAAGACGTACCGCCGCCAAAGACAACAGAAAAACAAGAATTTTTCTACTGCGACCCCACATAGCATGCGTGCGTAGGATTAAGATCCCCTCCGTCAAGATAATACTAGAAGTGAACAGGGCTGAGAACATGTCAGAAAGCGCCGGAAATGCTGAAAAGACGGATTGACCATCTACAAAGATGATAAACTTTCCACACTAAAAAAGAGGTTCAAAATAATCCAATGTGGTAAGTGTAATCACTCACTCCTACCGTGACCAGGGCGGCTTGAGTGATAATATCGTGTTCAGTCATCCGATAGAGGAATGTAAGAATGTGAAACGGACCATAACAGGTCAACGAGGAAGCAAGAAAGGGGAGGTATCTTGAGATTGTAAACACGATACGCGTTATCTCCCATTTAGTACCCCACACAAGCTCTACCTAATTCAGCGCATGAGAGTAGTCGGGTACAGGAACTTGAGAACGAAAAACCTCGGATGAGAACGTCAAGCAGTAATCAAATGCCTGGGCGAGCGACTTGTGTTGGATACAATTAGATTCGGAGCCGAGAGAATGTACACATACGAAAATGGCCAATGCAGCGACTACAAAAGACGTTTCGATCGAGTCAACCTTCGTACTATAGTAGCGTCAACAAGCGTACCGTTAAGAAACTGTGGACAGGCGCCGGAAGATGCCGAAAGGTTAGCGTGATTCTTTTCTTTGATCTCGGCGGTCATTCACGCACTTTTCCAAACTGGAGGCGAGAAAGGTCGGTCAGGCTTTCGTCAGATGTCTGCTGAGAGGTCATTGTACATGAGCGTCTTTCAAGGAAACATGGGGGAAGTGAGGCGGCTTTGATTAGTGCGCGCCCAAGGGGTTTTTATACCTCATTGGTTCGGTTGCAAGGCAAGTTGTTCATGTGTACGGCAGCCTCGTGGTTGCCGGTTGTGCTCCGATACTCTCAACCCCTTTGGCCCCGAGTCGAAAGTTGCTGCGCCTGTCTCACAGCCATGGTTTTTCCAGTGCATGAAAAGGACCCAACGTCGTGGCCCGTTCATACTGGACGAGCGCTTGCCAGTCTCCAGCTGAAACAGGCCGAAGTTCACAAACCAGTAAGTCTACAAAATGATAAATCCTTCCGAATCGGTCACCGAATCTGATTTACATCAATGGTGTTGTCCGGGCATCGCGAGTTCTCCGCAGACTTATCTTATCAAGTAGTCAGTGCCTTCAGTGCCTGGCCTAGAATAGCCAGAGCGTCACCCACACAGCGTTATCGACTCATTGAACTTGTGGCGGGCGCGGATATAACATTCCAATGAAAATGTTCCGCGCCGTGACGCCAACTTGTAACTAAGACTTTCTACGATTGCCAATCCTGTCTTGTCCATGCAATCCTTGTACAACGCAATACCCTCGTCTCACAAATCGCAGAATGGAGAGGAGAACGGATGTGCTCACAGTACTAGTCACCTTCATGTGATCATTGTGATGCGCTTCAATTTGTCGTTCAACTTCACGGAATTCTCCGTTTAGGTGTCGTGGCGGTCATATCTTTGCAATCCGAGTATCCCGAGAGGTCTGTATCCCATATTCATGGCTGATCGACGAAGTGGCGAATTCTTAGATGGGATGAAAATACAGTTGGACTCGCCGGTACGCATCAATACGCATTATGTATCTTCTCACGACTCACAGGGAAGACTGCTCTTGGTCCGTCCTACTCATCGTTGCTGTCTCGGGTGCATAGGATCGTAAGGTCCTGCTCAATTACAATAAACATCTCGTCATCAACTATTTGGAGAACCTAGACAAGAAATTATGTGGTCGTGGGGTCTGCCAGTGGTGCCGAGGTAAATATTACTTCTGCAAATCCTGATCGCTGTCCGATATCTATCGTTAGGTCATCCATATCTTCTCGATTCTACTATGATGTCAGTCCTGGTCATTTTAATCCCAACGTCCTGGTAGCCGCATCGACACAGTCGGGCTGATGAAGTCACCGCCCTTCATGTCAGCCCAATTCAAACCGGGGCTGACATGTCAGGGTTTATAAACCGTCCCCTTCACCACTTTTCTCCAGCCCCCATTCTATTGAACAACCATGTCTCCTATCCCGACTGTCGCTACTGCTACGACGTTCTTTACCCCCGCTCCTTCTACCACCATCG
>JBBPOJ010000453.1:0-26956 GCA_038091395.1 Leccinum rimulosum
TTCATCGGCCATGGTCGGATAGGCGCGGACTCTGTTCAACGCAAGGGATTAGAGTTCGTCGTTTTATTTTTATGTCAAGTTTCTTGCTCAGCGTGGCGTGCAGGTTATCAGACGACCGCTTCACTGCGCAAAAGGCTCTCCAAACAGTCGTGGCTGGCCAACAAGCGGAGAACCTACTCGATTTCGACGACTCTCCTACGCAAGAGGGACAACCTTCTGGTCTTGCAGCGACGCAGATCTTACCTTCCTCGACTGCTGCGGCGAATTTCCTCTCTGGAGCTTCGTCGAATCCACTGGATGACAATACTGAAGCAGAGGTGGTACGGTATTGTATGCTAGAACGACTTGGATTGAAAATTTCTGAGCATGGAGTACCTTATAATGCCCGGCCACCAGAGGAAGAGGATGACGAAGACGAGGGAGGTCAGATCTGAGGCCTGATCGATCAGCGAAAGGTCTCGAAGAAATGCGTTACTTACTTCGTGTGACATCATTTTGTGACCGCACTTTGCTTGTTCTCGCCCTCCCTCTCCATGGACAACAACAGTTCAAGCTATCGCAAATTAAGCTCCACCCTTACGCCAAATGGCGGGGCTGGCCTGCGAAATCGTGATGTTATGGATCGAGTGATAGGCCGGGACCTCGAGAATCGCATCATCAACGAGAGCGAGATCACGAACTCCGATTTTCTCTACCGAAGACTTATACCAGCGTGGACCACAAGCCGTAACGCCCAAATGCGCAACTTCATCTACACTTTCCCCCGTGGTCGCAAAGATGATCCATGGACTCCCATTCCCTGCAGCAGCGCTTCCGAGTCGCTCACTCCGGACTTGCCTTTGTTTGAAAAAAAAACAGGCTGGTGCATGCAGTCGCTGGCATATCCGCGAGCCGGGGACTTTATTGATGGACCTGTGGAGAAGGAGAGTGGGTCCCATGATGGTGTTGTAAACGATAAGCCTCAGATCGGCGTGGAATCGCTCACGACAGAGGACACTGAGCGCATTCAAGCCATCCGAGCGGCGCTGAACGCTAGACAAGTCAAAGCTGTGTTTGTATATTCGGATGGAGAGGTCAGCGGGGACGAGGAAGACGACGATTATGATCCTTCATCGTCCTCATCTGATTCAGAAGGTCGTGACCCCACTTATACCCCCTCGACTAATTCTTCGCTCACTTCTAGTACCGCCTCACTATGCCCCATCCCTCCTGCTCCTGCTGCCTCCATCGAGACCCAGTACGCGCGGCTCTTCAACGCAATCGCCACAGTATTGTCAAGTTCGTTCGGAATGACCACAAAACAATCTTCGACGCACCCATCTTCCAATCCACGCCGCTTCTGCTCGCTCTTCGCAACGCTTCCAATCACCGGTGGTGATTACAGAAGGAAACCGGACGGTGTTCTGCTCGACGCTGATGTCTCACCATCCAAGGTCACGTGGAGAAAGGTTCTTGCCGTACTGGAGTATACAGAGCAAGATTATATGTTGTCTGCGAGTGTCGTTCGTCAGATGCACATGAAGTCGTACATGATACTGCGCCGCCAACCTTGGCGTACCTTCGTACTCGGCGTCACCCTCACAAAGAAAGCCCTTCGGCTCCACTATTACGATCGCACCGGAACGATTATCTCCTGTCCGGTAGATATCCAGAAACACCCGAAACAACTCATCAACGTCATTGCCACTTTGGCGTATGGCTGCCGTTCGCGCCTCGGGTATGACCCCACGATTGACATTAACGAAGATCTCCTGGACCAACCGCCATTGGCCAACCTCCCCCCTACGACACGCAATACTTTAGCAGTAGATCGAATCCCGCTCCCGGACTCCCGAAAGAATACAGAAGTCATCGTCGGGACGGTGCTCATTCCCGGAAACAAAAAGCTCGACATTTTAGGCATCGTTTGGATAAGTGACGCCCTGGTGGGACGGGGCACGGTATGCTACCGTGTCCGAGATCCAACAACATTGCAGGAGTTCGCACTTAAGGACTACTGGGTGGACTCGTCGTCTATCTACCACGAAACCGACATGCTCGAAAGGGTCAAGAATGTGCCGGGCGTCCCCAAAGTTATATGTTCTTGGACGGTTGGCGATGAAAGCGACGTGAAAGAGAACTCGTTCGCCCAGAACACACTCGATGTCCGTGTCCCCTATACGTCAATAATGCCTGAAGCGACACTTCTGGCCATGGACAAGGGTCGGGCGCATCGCCGAATCTTGATGGCTCCCTTCGCATTTCCAATTTACACATTCTCATCGCTCAAGGAGCTGGTTTGGTCGTTTCTCACCATTGCAGAAAGTAAGTTTTTCAGCATGCAACATTAGTACTCGATTCTGATTCTAATGGTAGCGCACGAACTGATGACCGACGCCGGCGTCTTGCATCAAGATGTCAGCGTGAACAATCTTATGATCGCACCCGAAATGATGTGTCCGCCACCTGTCCCTCCGGTTACCCCTCAGTCCGTCATTACTAGCACCATTAGATCGACTCCCGTCGTCGCTACTACTTCCGGTGAATCTGCTACTCCCATTCCACCGGAACAAGGTCAATCCAGGAGGGGTTGGATTGTGGACTTCGACTACGCCAAGCTGCTCACTACAAGTGCGACCACTTCCATTGGCACCGTGAGTCCAAAGAACATCAACTACGAAGTATCTAATCGACTTTTAGGGCACCCTCCCGTTTCTGTCTTACCGCATTCTACGCCTCATGGATGAAAAGGCGCCAAAAGAGATCCGCCGTAAAGCTTTAGAACAGACCGCTGAGGATGACATAGAATCCTTATTCTACGTCTTGATATGGATCTGCTGCCTCTACGAGGGACCAAATAATTCCCCCCGCCAAGATCTGTCGTTCGAGGAAACGATTTGCTACAATTGGGCAGAACGTGCGTTTGACAATGCCTTCGTAATCTCAAAATTGGCGAAATCAGATTTCATCAAAGAACCATGCGACAAAATCATAATGGATGGCCTACACCCTTACTTCCAGCCGATCTTCGGCCTGGTCCAGAACTGGAGGAAGATGATACGGGACGCGTACGCAGAGCAGACTCAAGTTCCGTGTGCCGAAGTTCGCAAACTCCTTCAGGAAGCGTACGCGAAGTTGTGTGAGGGTGGAACTACCGCAGTCGATGACACATATAATACTCGCAGGGTCAAGAAACGTCGAATAGAGGATTTGATGGACCTCGCTATTACTTAGTGCCGTTCTACCGATCTTATGTACACCCTGCTCTTAAAGCCTTTGAAGCAACCGACCAAGCATTCTCCCCGAACCGACGAACCAGCAACAACTAGTAACTGAATCCCACCGACTGCACAATTGCTTACGTTTACGAGTTCAACAAATGTCGTATCACGATCCCGACACCGTTGAACCACCGCAGACTTTACGGATCGTCCCTCCTTCTCCTACCAACCCTTTTGGCGAGTACGACTCAGTCATCCTCAGCTCCGGACACGACAGCGACTGGCCGAAACGTGGGCTGGCGGATCACTCTGTTGCACAGCTTCGGATAGTCTTCCGTCTTCCGCGTTCGAACGTTTTCCTTGCTTACGTGCAACGTATTGTCGTTGGAAGTGTTAACCCTGCCACTGGAATGCACCATCTCAAGCGAGCAGTGCGATCAAACGGACAAAGAATCGGAGAAGTAATTCCTGTTACCTTTATCCGGTCTCCTGCCCATCTGATTCCTGATTTTGGTGGGGAGGCACATCAGTGTTTGACTAGACTGAACAGTTACGAGCAGAGTTCGACATTTTGGCTGAACAAGTACTGGTCTAAACAAATATATTACGCATTATCTCCAGTGTAGTTATCAGTCTTTATATATATCATATATACTTTGAGTCACGCAGATTGATCGTAATGCGTAGAAGCTAGACGCACTTTAGACTAGAGTGAGTCTTAATACAAATATGGTAATTGGCTGTTTAGTTTGTGGCGTTTGACTTTTTTGGATTTCCACTTACGGATTGCTGCCCGTCTCAGAATCTAGTATGTGGGGCACCAATATACAACGACTCATCGACTTCCTGCCCAGCGGGCCATAATGTGACACTACAGAGACGATCCAACGAACCACACGGCCGGCGCCGCATCGTTGCGTACCAAAATATGGCACGGGCACACTAGCGTGCCCGCCTCTCTCCCTCCTTCACACAACTTCGACGTCAACACCACAACGACACCCTCACCCACAACGTCATCGACAGCAACACACACGCAACGTCGTCGTCGACGAGACGACGCGTGGATCCAACGCGTGGTGGGAGCGACGTGAGGACGAGGGAGACGGGAAATGAGGGCAGCGCGACGAGGACGAAGAAGACGGACGGTGACGACGAAGGTATGCGTTCCCGCTATTCTCACTCCTTCCCCCACTCCCTCACTCACTCCCTCAAGGCTAACCACCCTCACGCACAACGCCGACGATAACACACACACACTGCACACGATCAGGCTCCTTCACACCACGTCAACGTCAACACAACAACGACACCTTCACCCGCAACGTCATGAACAGCGACACACGCACAAGGTCGTCGAAGACGACACGTGCTCCATCACCCGTAACGCCAACGACGACAAGACGACGCGTGGATGCAACGCGTGGTGGGAGTGACGTGAGGACGAGGGAGACGTGAGATGAGGGCAGCGCGACGAAAACGATGAAGACGGACGGTGACGACGAACGTATGTTTTCCCGCTATTCTCACTCCCTCAAGGCTAACCACCCTCACGCACAACGCCGACGACAGTCCACACAAACTACACACGATCAGGCTGCTTCACACAACGACGATGTCAACACGGAGAGGGCGCAACGAGGACGAGGAAGATGGACGGTGACGACGAACGTGCGTTCCCGCTATTCTCACTCCTTCCCCACTCCCTCACTCACTCCCTCAAGGCTGATCACGCACTCTCACACACGACGCCGACGACGATACACACAAACTACACACGGTGAGGATTCTTCACACAACACGGAGACGGCGCAACGAGGACGAGGAAGACGAACGGTGCCGACGAATGTATGCGTTCCCGCAATTCTCCCTCCCTCCCCCACTCCCTCCCTCACTCCCTCAAGGCTGACCACGCACTCTCACGAACGACGCCGACGACTACACACACACACTGCACACGGTCAGGCTCCCTCAGACGACAACGACACCCTCACCCGCAACGTCATCGACAGCGACACAAGCGCAACGTCGTTGTCGACGAGACGACGCAGGGATGCGACGAAATCAAAAGTCAAGAAGCAGTCCTCCCCACACCAAGCATGAGAAAGGAGGCCAGAGAGACTCAATTGGAGAGGTGACTGTTTCAGTCGAGGAGATACTTTGACGAGCAGAGTCGACGTTCGCCCAGTTTGAGCAAGGGGACGGGACGGACCACATTAGCGAGGCAATCGTCCTTAATCGCCAAGCACTGGACCGTTGCCCACCCGGTCACCACCAGCGATGGATCTCATTAACTCAGCTTGCCACTCATCGGCGGTGTCGTTACAACCATCTGGGAGCGTAACGGACATCGAGGAAGCAGCTATCTATGGCAGAAAAGCGCTGCAGCTTTGTCCAGAAGGGCGCCCAAATCGTCCAACGTCGTTGGGTAATGTCGTACTCTATCTATCGGATCGCTACGTCCGGTTTGGAGATATGACGGACCTCAATGAGGCCATCATCCTCGGGAGACAGGCCCTAGACTTTTTCGCGTCAGGGCACCCGGATCGATCAACGTCGTTCAACAATGTCGCAGCCTATCTCTCTACTCGTTACCACCAGCTTGGAGATACGACGGACCTCAATGAGACCATCATACTCGGCAGACAATCCCGCGATCTGAGATATGGCGAATCTTAATGAGGCCATCATCTTCGCGAGACAAGCTCTCGACCTTTGCCCACCTGGCCATCCTGACCGATCACGGTCATTATGTATACTTGCACGTTGTCTCCATCTTCGGTTCGCCCAGTCGAAAGAGTTGCAGGACAAAGAGGATCTCTTCGGTCCGTAACGCCAACGACGATAAGAGGACGCGTGGATGCAACGCGTGGTGGGAGTGACGTGGGGACGAGGGAGACGTGAGATGAGGGCAGCGCGACGAAGACGATGAAGACGGACGGTGACGACAAACGTATGTTTTCCCGCTATTCTCACTCCCTCCCCACTCCCTCACTCACTCCCTCAAGACTAACCACCCTCACGCACAACGCCGACGACGATACACACAAACTACCCACGATCAGGCTTCTTCACACAACGACGATGTCAACACGGAGAGGGCGCAACGAGGACGAGGAAGACGGACGGTGACGACGAACGTGCGTTCCCGCTATTCTCACTCCTTCCCCACTCCCTCACTCACTCCCTCAAGGCTGATCACGCACTTTCACGCACGACGCCGACGACAACACACTACACACGGTCAGGCTCCCTCACGCGACAACGACACCCTCGCCCGCAACGTCATCGACAGTCGTTGTCGACGAGACGACGCGTGGATGCCATGAAATCAAAAGCCAAGAAGTAGTCCTCCCGAACAAAGTGTCACACCAAGCATGAGAAAGGAGGCCAGAGGGACTCAATTGGAGAGGTGACTGTTTCAGTCGAGGAAATACTTTGACGAGCGGAGTCAACGTTCGCTCAGTTTGAGCAAGGGGACGGGACGGACCACATTAGCGCGGCAATCGTCCTTAATCGCCAAGCACTGGACTGTTGCCCACCCGGTCACCACCAGCGATGGATCTCATTAACTCAGCCTGCCACTCATCTGCGGTGTCGTTACAACCATCAAGGAGCGTAACGGACATCGATGAAGCAGCTATCTATGGCAGAAAAGCACTGCAGCTTTGTCCAGAAGAGCGACCAAATCGTCCAACGTCGTTGGGCAATGTCGCACTCTATCTATCGGATCGCTACGTCCGGTTTGGAGATATGACGGACCTCAATGAGGCCATCATCCTCGGGAGACAGGCCCTAGACCTTTTCGCGTCAGGGCACCCGGATCGATCAACGTCGTTCAACAATGTCGCAGCCTATCTCTCTACTCGTTACCACCAGCTTGGAGATACGACGGACCTCAATGAGACCATCATCCTTGGCAGACAATCCCTCGATCTGCGCCCGTCAGGGCACCCGGATCGACCAACGTCGTTGAACAATGTCACACTCTATCTTTCCTCTCGTTAACACCGGCTTGGAGACATGACGAACCTCCATGAGGCCATCATCCTCGGGAGACAAGCCCTTGACCTTCGCCCGTCAGGGCACCCAGATCGATCAACGTCGTTGAACAGTATCGCAAGTTATCTCTTCAATCGTTACTACCGTCATGGAGATATGATGGATCTCAACGAGGCCATCATCCTCGGCAGGCAAGCCCTGGACCTTCGCCCGTCAGGGCACCCGGATCGACCAACGTCGTTGAACAATGTCGCACTCTATCTTTCCTCTCGTTACCACCGGCTTGGAGACATGACGAACCTCCATGAGGCCATCATCCTCGGGAAACAAGCTCTGGACTTTCGCCCATCAGGGCACCCGGATCGATCCACGTCGTTGAACAATATCGCAAGTTATCTCTTCGATCGTTACCACCGTCTTGGAGATATGATAGGCCATCATCCTCGGCAGGCAAGCCGTCGACCTTCGCCCGTCAGGCCACCCTGATCAATCAACGTCGTTGGGCAGTGTCGCAAACAATCTATGCCATCGTGGAGATATGGCGGGTCTTAATGAGGCCATCATCTTCGCGAGACAAGCTCTCGACCTTTGTCCACCTGGCCATCCCGACCGATCACGGTCATTGTGTATACTTGCACGTTGTCTCCGTCTTCGGTTCGCCCAGTCGAAAGAGTTGCAGGACAAAGAGGATCTCTTCGGTCTCTACACCGAGTTGACAAATATCTCACAAACTCTCTCACCAGACGATATCTCTGCGGCCACACAATGGATCACTGCAGCTGAGGATATCCGCCATCCCACAGTCCTCGCATACGACACATCTCTTCGACTACTTGTTCAGCATCTCTACGCGTGGTGGGCGCGACGCGAGGACGAGGGAGACGGGAGATGGGGGCAGCGCGACGCATCAGGGAACTGACATGTTTTCTAAATCCATCTAAAGTGTCTAATTTAAGAAGCTTAGTTTATAAGCTTCCTTTAGCTTGCCAATTACTTAGTTATATTATCATCTAGATCAATATCTTATTATATTGCTAGTTTCAAAGTGCAATTAGTAGCAAAGATCACAGAACACTAAGTGAGAATATTCCTTTAGATCCTTAAACATTCAGCGGACTAAACATGTTAGACATTTTTAGATACTTCTAGGTACATAGACAGTTAGTACACTTAATTCAAAGCTTGGTTGATAATTAGCTTTCAAGTATTTTGAATAAATAGCATGTTTAGTATGGAAGATATCAAGAGATAATGACACCAAGTTATATAGAATATTATATATAACACTTGTTAGCCTAATAGCCTTCAAGCATCCAATATAATTAGCCTGAATGGTTTTTATCTTTCTAGATGTTGAACAAGATAGAAGTTTTGAGACACTTTCGATACATAGACATCAAGTTAAATGAATTCAAAGCTTGATTAGATATATATCTTAAAAGAACATGAGATTAATATCATAATTAGTATCACAGATGTCCAGTCATATAGATGTGAAGTTATTGAGAATACAATTAGATATTGAGCTCACAATCACTAAAGGTTAATAGCATTACATCAACTTAGATATTCATAGGATGCCAATTAGTATCAGCAATGTCAAGTCATATAGATGCAAAGTTGTTGAGAATATCATTAGATATCAAGCTTGCAATGATTGAAGGTTCATAGCATTACAGCAACTTAGTAGATATTCATAGGATGATTAGTATCAGAGATGTCAAGCCATATAAATGAAATGTATAAAATATTATTAGCTACTGAGCTTGAAATCAATCAAGGTTAACAGCATCATATCAACTTAGATCTTTTTTCCTATAGATCAGAGAATTAATTGAATGGTAGACTACATGGACACATGTATGATAGCAAAATGGATAAATGCTAGTGTTGAAGATGTGAAGAGTGTAAGATGCCAAGCATTCAATAGACCCGCATATATATAGATATCAAGCTATGAAGTTGTATAGATTATTCAGGCACTTTAGATCACTTATGAATGTATTGACACAAAAGATCTATTGGAAATCTACTCCGAATCAGACTCATAAGCTGTGGCTCTTCCACTACGCTCTCCAATCTTTGTACACAAGATCCTCTTGACCTTTTTATGTGCCCCAACATACTCATTGGCAGCGTCAACCAATTTCTCCCACTTCCGATCAGTCAAACGGTTCACTGAATTCATCACCTCATTTGTGGTCTCAGCCCAGGTGGTCCCGTCAAACCATTCTTCACCCGCAGGGACTTGATACTGGCCAGTTGACCAGCATCTCAAGCCTCTCTCGAACTATAAAGAATGTCAATATGATAAATACCTCTGCTAACGTGACTTACTGCAACAACAGATAAACTCAGTGCACCTCGAGGACGATATCTTCTTCTACCATCCTCTGAAATGACCAGAATAGTCTCAAGATAAAAGGCAAACGTATCCAGGATACCCTCATGATGGAACAGGCCAACACCCGTCTGTAGCAGTCAGTATTTGCAACAGAAAACAAAGAACGCCTTACCGGATTCTGAAGATCACTGTCATCAATATCCTTCCACATGTAGGGAAGAAGATCCGGTGCAACTGAGACTACCCTACCATATTCATCTCTCTCCTCCTCAGGCTGAGGCACAGCCCACTCAATATAGTCAGCCCGACGTGAAGGTTCCTTGAAGCATGAATACCGATCAAGGAATGCAGTAGCAGCAGCTTCTCCTCTCTCTGCCAAAGCCCTTCTCCAGTTATACGCATGCTGTTTCAGCTTTCGAGGCTCAAGTGAGTGATGTGTCATAATGTTTAATGAAGACTTACGAGCTGGAAAACAGGCTCACGCCGAAGAGCAACGGTATGCTCTATTTCAGGAAACGTCTCGTCCCATATTTGCTGGACCTTCTCGACGTGGGAAGGATTGGCCAGAACCCAAGGATTGTCGACAGACAATATATATAACATCCACCGAGGCAAAACGGCATTGTTCCACTTTGTCTCAGTAGCAGGAAAGCCCGGCACACTTGAATTAGTGAATTTATTTGGCCTTCGATCACGTCGACTCTGTCTCGTGAGGTCCTCATGCGGCTCTTCATCAGTAGAGGGCTCTTTGCTAGCATCACGAGGTGGGTTTCGTGTCTTTACTTTACCGGCTTTGCGGGAGGATGGAATTTTCCCTCCCTTACGGCCAGTATCACGGTTTCGGCCAGTATCACGGTCACCGACAGTATACCTCACGGCTGCTGCCGGCTTTGAATAATATTAATAAAAATATCAACCGTCATATAGTCAACTCCGTACCTTTGGTTGACCACCACTTGACTTGAAAGACCTCGGATTCACTTTGAGGTTGTGCTGAGGGCGGGTAGCGGCAGACTTGGTGGCTTGACGACGGCTCTTTGTCACGGTACCACCTTGCTTGGTATGCTCTGAGTCACTGCCTAACGCGTCCCTGTCTGAATCATCCCCGTTACTGTCATGGCCCAGGTCGGATCGATCTCCGGACACGTGGCCTCCCTTGTTGCCTTTATTTGTTACCTCCCGACGTGCATCCTTCACTACCCGACGTGTATCATGTCCCTCCCGATGTGCATCCTTTCCCTCCCGACGTGCATCCTTGACCACGATACCGGGACCAAACAGCTGGCTTGGTTGACGGGGTGGAGACGCGCTAGCCGTAGGGGAACAGACTCGGAACGGCGAGTGAACGCTGAGAGTCCGTGCAGCGCGATCCGAACGGTGCTCGCGATCATGTGGCTCGATCGCCATATGTCCGCGCGGGTCATTGTCTTCGTTGTCGTCCTGGAGACAAGCCCGCAGTGAGCTTGGGTAGTTATCTGTGATAGATAGTTAGTTCAAAAATGACGTAGGAAATAAAATAAAATACTGACCATACTTTGGATTCGAAAGGCGCTCGTGATCACGCGGAATGGGCAACATGCTTTCCTCTGTGTCTTCATCATCCTCATCTTCGATATCACCCGAGTCTTGGTCTTTATCGAGTCTTCCTTTGGTAGGATCAAGCGCTTTTGCTGCTAGCCGATCAGGCGATGTGAGTTTGACTCGTCGGAATGACTCTGGAACGTACTAGATCGAACTTGCGGGATAGCGCCAGGTCGGACCGGCTGAGAGTGACTGGTAGTTTGAGGTCGAAGTCCTGTAGGGATTCAGAGATCAATATAACAAAACGAACAAGAAGAAAAGAACGCACGGCTAGACGGCGTCAGACCCTTGGAGTTGATACGACCACCGCTCGATCTTGAGGTTCGGCGTTGGTAGAATACGACAGGTAGACGGATTAAATCCATGTCGAGAAGTGCGGGGGTGGGGGCGGGCGGGGAAAGCGATTTGAAACGAGGGCGACAGGCGACGCGTGAGCAAAGGAGGAAGTAGTCAGCGCAGTCCGGTACATTGTTTAGTAGCCTCGTGCTTACCGCGTGGTTCCGGCCCGCTGTCCTTCTTCGTCAACCTGAGGCCTGTTACCGTGCAAGCAAGGGGCCGTGCGGATGGAGGCGACGGACGGATGTCAGGCGAGGACGAGCGACACACGACGAGGAATGGTGGCAAGGAGGCGAACGAGGACAGAGAAGTAGTCAGCGCAGTCCGGTACATTCTTTAGTAACCTCGTACTTACCTCGTGGTTATAGCCCGTGGCTGTCCTTCTTCGTCGACTTGAGGCCTGCTACCGTGCAAACAAGGGACCGGGCGGACGGGGGCGACGAGGGAGCATGGGAAATGGATGTGAAGTGAGAAACGCGATTCAAAATGTCGTAGCGACGAGTGGCGAGGATGGTGGCAGAAACTATTAGTCAGCGTAGTTCGTTTTGCAGCCTCGTGCTTACCGCGTGGTTCCTTGCCGCCGGTTTCCTTTTTCGTCGAACTGAGGCCTAGTACCGGCGCCATCTTGCACGACCTCTCTACGCTCGTCGTGCTGCCCGTTCAATTCCCGCCCATCCACATCCATCGGCTGGTCATCTCTGGTGGCCTTCGTTCCAGAACTCGAAGATACCTGTGACGTCGCGGTGAGTTTACTTCACAGACTCGATTGAGGAGAAATACTCACCTTCTGAGTTTTTTCGACCCGCATAATCGGCCGTTCGACACCTGCTGTCCCGTCCCCCTTCCCTGTCATCCTCTCTGTTTCACCACCTTTCCCTCTGGACCCTTCGACATCGCCTCGGTCGCCTCGATCTCCGCCCTCTCGCTGCTCAACAGCCCGAGCCTCTTTGTGGCCAGGCTGCTCATTCGATCGGTCACGCTATCGGTCGATTTTCGACACGGTCAGTGTATCTAATGATAAATGATAGATATGTGCTTACCTGCAAACCGCGTTGAATGGTTTTTCCACTGCCCCAAGTTGCCGCCTGTAAGTTGATTGTTAACAAAGGTAATGAATTATTAGACACAAAAATCAATACATACCATATAAATATCACGTTCAGCTTGGATCGCGTTGCGAAACCCACTCGCCGTACCCCTGGAATCTTTGTCCGTACGGGTGCGGTCGTTTAGGTTCTTCGTAATCTGTTCGTTTCGTGTACGTTTGGTCTCCCGTTGTTCGTTTGTGTCGGGATCATCCTCCGCTGATGCACTTGCTATTTTTCTCTTAGCACTGTTTCCAGGACGGGCGTTTGACTCCGAGGAACCATCTGTGCACGCGTTAGCCGTGCATTACACGGTACGGGAGGGATAACACCTACTGGAAGTGGAATTCATTTCTGAAGACTCCATCGTAGTCATTGCAGTCGGCCGAGATTGTTGCGTGACTGACTCGGACGGACCTAGCGGAATTCAGGAATAGGCACGTTAGCTGTGCTTTTCACGGTACGGATGGGGTTACGCTTACCAGAACTGGAAGTAACCTCCGAAGTTTCTATTGTAGTACTAATTGCGGCTGGCCGAGGTTGCTTCGTGATTGTTGGACCTGGCGGATCTCGGGAAGTGGCAGCATTCTGTTGCTGGTGTGTAAGTAGCTCGTGTTCAGCTCGTGCTATTTCTCTAACAGCTTCGTGACGGGCTTCAATAGACAAAGCAGTGTCACGTTGATCACCATTTGTGGTGGTGGTCTTGTCGTGAAGACGGGCGGATATATCAGGTAATCCTACCCTCTTGTCCTTGTTGCTGGCCCGTGTCTGCACCATGAGTTGACACGTTGTGCAGAACTCGGAGGACAGCAACTCGTGGGAACAGAACCTTCGGGGTTTTGGCAACTTCTTTGGAGAGCACAAACAAAGACTCTAGCAGAGCACAAACAAAGTGTAATTTAAGATCGGAACACAAACAAAGTAAGTCAGGGCAATCACATCACAACACAAATTCTTGATTTAAAATGGTACGTAGCTGTAGTGTTAGCATGTCCTATCAACCAAGGAGATACTACTGTGTACATCCTGTTGGGCCCACTTGTCGGAGGGGATTTGTAACTGCTGCGGGGTTCAAGAAGCATAAAGATACAGTTCACAACAACTGTTTGCAGTCGAAATCCCGAGCTCAGCAGCATGTCTATCATAGGCCTACTGAGGGAGCACACTCTGATGGTGATCATGAAGACACTCCTGATGGTGCTTATTATATAAAACATCCCATACTTGATGGTAATGTATTTTTCAATCCAATATGATGTGCATAAATAATGATACAGTGCTCTCATAGGCACCAAAGTGGATTCTATGGGCTATGACATTCCAGATGATAGTCCACCACCTGAGAAACCTGCTGCCAATCCAAAAAATCCTTGGGAACCATTCACAAGCCGAGCTCATTTTGAGCTGGCTGATTTTATCTTCACCCAGAACAGGATGTCAGAAAAGCAGACTGATGATCTTATGCATATCTGGGCTGCAATGCCAGGGCAGAAAGGTCCCCCTCCATTCAGAAACCACAGTGACTTGCATAATACAATTGATGCAATTCCAGAAGGTGGACCACCATGGCAATGTCTCTCGTTGAAGCATGAGGATGTGGATGCTGAAAATGTTCCCCCATGGAAAAAAGCTACTTATGAGGTCTGGTTTGCAGATCCACAGGCACTACTTGATCAGCAGCTTGCCAATCCAGCCTTTGATGGGCATGTGGATTATGCACCTTATAAATTGTTTGGAGAGCAACACCAAAGAGTTTGGTCTGACTTTATGTCTGGAAACTGGGCATGGGAACAATGTGTATGTAAATTCAGTGGCAAATTTTTCAATAATCTTATTGATTGATTGAATACAGAATGAGTTATCCCAAGATCCAGAAAACCATGGGGCCATGTTTGTCCCAATTATATTGGGCTCAGACAAAACAACTGTCTCTGTAGCAACAGGAAACAATGAATACTACCCCATCTATATTTCCACTGGCAACATTCATAACAATATACGCCGTGCACACAGTGATGGTGTTAGTCTACTTGGATTTCTCTCCATCCCCAAAAGTAAGTACCATTTAAATAATCCATCCTTGACTTATTAATGTATTGTATACATAGCTGATCAGGAATATAAGAATGATCCAAACTTCAGAACCTTTCGACGTCAACTATTCCACACATCATTAAGGGCTATATTTGAGTCTATGCGTCCAGCAATGTCAAAACCACGTGTTATCAGATGTTCAGATGGTCATTACCGAAGGGCGATCTATGGTATAGGCCCATATATTGCTGATTACCCAGAACAAGCTTTGTTGGCTTGTATAGTGCAAGGATGGTGTCCAAAGTGAGCATTTTTTTGAAGTGTGAATACTACTAAAACTTTATATAGATGTACTGCAAATCGTCGAAATTTAGATGACTGTCCTCATGCAGTTGGTCGTACTCATCAATTTACCAAGTTATTGATGGAGAAACTTCAATCCCATGTACTGTGGCAAGAATATGGAATAATAGATGATATTCTTGTAGGTTTAATCATAAATCATTTTTATAACAATAATTCATTACCATGCATTCAAGCCATTTACAGCATATTTCCCTAGAGCAAACATTCATGAATTGCTTTCTCCTGATCTTCTGCATCAAGTGATTAAAGGTGCTTTCAAGGATCATCTAGTGGATTGGGTGGAAAAGATCATCCATATCTATTATGGAAGAGAAGCTGAGGCAATTTTAGCTGACATTGATCGAAGGTAAATAAAGTATTTATCATTAACAACTTGAGTTAATTTTATGCAATAGAATTGCAGCTGTTCCTTCTTTCCCTGGACTTAGAAGATTCCCTCAGGGTCGTGGATTTACACAATGGACAGGTGATGACTCTAAGGCTCTTATGAAGGTATGTTAAACAATGGAATGTACTGATAATAACTTGTTCTGATTCTATTCACAGGTATACCTGCCTGCTATATCTGGATATCTACCAGATGAAGTAGTTGAAGCCATTGCTGCATTCATGGACTTTTGTTACATTGCAAGGAAGTCAAGTTTGGATGAAGCTGACTTAAATGCTCTACAAGATGCACTATGGCGCTTCAAGGACAAAAGAAAAGTCTTTGAAACACTTCAAATTCATCCGAATGGAATATCTATTCCTCGTATTCATGCACTGCAACATTACCATGAAGTGATTCAGCTATTTGGTGCACCCAATGGACTCTGTTCATCAATCACAGAGTCAAAACATATTGAAGCTGTGAAGAAGCCATGGAGACGATCAAATAAGCACAATGCTTTAGATCAGATGTTGACTACCAATCAAAGGTCATCTAAGTTGACCTACTTCAGAGCTAGGTGTACTGCACAAGGTATGCTTTATTTGATATATTTAGATCTTTCTAATGAATATTATCCTTAAAAGGTTTACTTGATGTACCATTGATGCCAGAAGACATTACCAGTGGGCTAGTAACTGCAGAGGAAGAAGAAGAAGAAGAAGAAGAAGAAGAAGAGGGAGGAAAAGGAAAAATGAGAGAGAGAGGCAGAGGCAGAGGCAGAGGCAGAGGCAGAGGCAGAGGCAGAGGCAAAGGCAAAGGCAAAGGCAAAGAGAGAGAGAGAGATGAAGAGATGGAGGAAGAGGAGGAAGAGGAACAAGATGATGAAGCAAAATACAAATCATCATTTTATGATGATACACATATCTCAGAAGCAATGGAAGTTGATGGTGAAAGAATTGAGGCAACAGTGGAATTGGCTAAAAGACCATGTAAGTTTCAATTATATATAATGATCATTCTATAAATTTTATATCAATAGCACCTCGTCATCGACAAACTTTACAAGAAATTGGAGCAAATGTGGCTATGGACTTGCCCAATTTAAATCTACCAGAATTGGTATCAGAGTTTATTTATCAACAAGCTGATCCACCTCCTCAAAATTATCCAAATGTCATTGAACTAGCATATTCATTCAAGTCAGCAGTTGCAACATTCTATGCACCAAGTGATCATTCTGGTTATGGTGGAATGCATAGACAGCGAATTCATGCAACCTCATCTTGGAAAACAAATATGCCTCGTTATGATTGTGTATTTGCAGAGAAAGATTCTTCCTTGCCAGGATTTCAAGGTTTATATGTTGCTCAAGTACTTTCACTCTTCTCATTCAAATATCTGAATCATCAATATGGTTGTGCATTGGTCAGATGGTTTAATCCAATAGGAAATCAACCATGTCCTCATACAGGAATGTGGATGGTGGAGCCAGAAGATGATGATGAGGGAACACCTTTGATTACTGTCATATCATTGGAAAGTATTTTGCGTCCTGCTCATTTAATTCCAATTTATGGTAATGATTCTATATCACCTACAATAAATCATTCCAATTCTCTATCTTCCTTTTCTTCTTATTATGTCAACAAGTTTTCAGATTATCATGCATATCAGCTTGCATTCTAGAATATTCAAAGTTTCTTGTAGCAGGCTGCTCATTCAAGTTGATATATATTATGACATTATATTAATGTACTATCATGTCAAGTCCCAAGAAAATCAGACTCCAAGATCAATCTCAGACCAACTTGAATGCATAATATTTCCTGAATATTTCATTGCACTTGGTACTCATTTTGAGATTATTTATTATGAGTCTATCACCATTGATACTACTCCATGTTTCTTATTTCCCAATGAATATACACTGGCAGGGTATAGATACTAGGTGCTTTATGAGTCCTCAGGGTGATGATGATTCCAAGATAATCTTGGCTGTGTGGCAATTGTACCAGGAGGGATGATGATACTGGAGATGCTGGAGACATCAATAGTGAGCACAATGGTGAAGGGATACTATCCCAGGTAGTAGTACTAGTGGAGAGCATCCCATGGAACTTGGGTGGGATGTTAGAGGGAACATGAACTTTGGAGGCAATGGATAACACTCCCTATATAATGTCAAAAGGGCTGAGAGCAATCATGTCCTCAAACTCCTTCAGCATGTGCCTCCATAACTATGTCAATTTGAATAGTGACTCTGTTCTCCAAAAATGCAACTTGAATGCTGGGACACATTTGAAGACAAGACATGCCCTTTATGGCACTTGACAACTGTGAAGGAAACCTTGCACTATTTTCCTTGACCCTAACAGCACTTCACTTCCAGTGGCAGACAATCATAATTACCCCATCAAGACATCCTGACCCTCTTTTGTTCACATGGCTCAATGAGTATATCAACAAGGCTGGTGTTAACCAATTTGAAGCAAAATTGGAAACTGTAATTTATTAGATAGTCCTAGACCAACACTCCTCTAGGCTTCAGTACCAGTCAGAATACATTCAAATATATTTGAACCATACCCTAGTTGTACTCTCAGTACTCTTTTCTTTACACCATGTAGTAGTACATAAAGTGAATACAGCTAATAGAACAAGCCACTGGCAGTCTTGTTCTTGTTGGAATCCCTTTAACATCTATTTCACTCTAATTTTCATCTTTGTATTGGTGTGTCCGACTCACTCAGGTCTAGTGGTATTGAGTTATTTCCTTTAACAAATTATCAATTCAAACAGTGACACTCTCCTCTAAAAATATAATGCCAGGACATATCTGAGGACAAGACATGCCCTCTACAAGCCTAATATCCCAGCTTATACTGGCAAGTTGAAGCTTGTGAAAAATGAAATATTGCACCATTTTTCTTGACCTTGATAGTGGTTCACTAACATACAATCATGATGACCTCATCAAATCTCCCAACCCTCTTTGTTTTGCTTGGCTCAATCATGTGCACATCAACCAATGTCTCTGCCACAATGACTTTGAAAACTTTATTGACCAACATGACCAGTATCATAACAAGGCCAGTTGTACATCCAGAAGAACAATTTATTCACATCATGCTATATATTGCAGTAGTGGTGAAAAGTCTAGTGATTCAATTAATTTTTTTCCTAATGTCAATACCAGTTTACTATTTGAACTGAAACCAAAAAACTGACTTTTGGTCTGGTTTGGTCTTTTCCTTAGTTTCTAACCGCTCATTTAAAATTTGGTCTGTTCCAATAAATACTATAGACTGCTGGTTTCCTGAAATAATTTATATATATTATTTGGCCTAGCGATCATTGTGATATGCCTAGTTGAGAATTGCAACATTGTCATCAATGACACTTTTGGTCCAGTTTGGTCTTTTCCTTAGTTTCTAACTGCTCATCTAAATATTTGTCTGTTCAAATAAGTACTATATACTGCTGGTTTTCTGACCATAATATTCATATATTATTTGGTCTAGCTATCATTGTGATATGCCTAGTTGAGGATTGCAACATTGTCATTAATGACACTTTTGGTCTAGTTTGGTCTTGTCCTTAGTTTCTAACCGCTCATTTAAAATTTGATCTGTTCCAATAAATACTATAGACTGATGGTTTCCTGACATAATTTATATATATTTTTTGGCCTAGCGATCATTGTGATATGCCTAGTTGAGAATTGCAACATTGTCATCAATGACACTTTGGTCCAGTTTGGTCTTTTCCTTAGTTTCTAACCGCTCATTTAAAATTTGATCTGTTCCAATAAATACTATAGACTAATGGTTTCCTGACCATAACTTTTATATATTATTTGGCCTAGCGATCATTGTGATATGCCTAGTTGAGAATTGCAACATTGTCATCAATGACACTTTGGTCCAGTTTGGTCTTTTCTTTAGTTTCTCACCGCTCATTTAAATATATGTCTGTTCAAATAAATACTATAGTTTCCTGACCATAATTTTTATATATTATTTGGCATAGCTATCATTGTGATATGCTTAGTTGAGAATTGCAACATTGTCATTAATGACCAAATATCAATGTTGGACTCAATAATATTGACATGGTGATATATGACCTTCCTAATCATGTTATATTGTATGGTTTTGCATATCTAATAGTAGTTAATGAGTAGTGCCAGTGACTAACAATTTTGATATTCATACTAAAGTATCACTTCAACATGATTTATGTAAAAAATAATTGATGTGAGTGAAAATGACCACGGAAATCACTCAAGATGGTGGATATATCAAGTTAAAATAGGGACAAAATTAAGGGTGGCAATGCACCAAAGAGACCAGTTGCACCTATTTTGTTTCTTTCAATTTCCACAACAAAAACACAAGCCTAATCCAATTTAGTTTTGAATACTACTAGTTACTAGCAGTGTAGATATACTCTGGGTATATTGTTCAAGACCTTGTCAGATACACAAACCTGGTTCATTTTCTGCATAAACCTAAATGACTCACAGCTGGCTAATCAGTTGGAGGGATGAAGTGCAAAAGGCCAGATCTAGAGCTTGGGTTTAACAGAGGTGTTGAAGGGAAACACAACCATTTGAAAGGCAGGGCTTATCTCTGACAATTTTTGCAGTATGATGATGAGCTGCTTGCCAGTGTTCAATTAGATGTCATGAAAGCCAATGGCTCAAAAAAAAAACAGTTGAACAGACAAAAGGTATCCTAGGCTTATGAGAAGTGGATATGGTAATCAGAAACTACAAGTAATTCTCCCATGAGCTGCCATTAGATTTTCATTTATTTTACAACTCACAGCTGCCCAATCAATTGAAGGAATAGAGTAGAGTTTGTTGTCCCCTATTATGAATCAGAGGTTTTGTTGGCGAAATTGAGAGAAGAAATCCACCTACTACCTAAATCTTGTAATGATGCAGTACTAATGGAAGACTCCAAAGACAAGTTGAGATTTTTTGACAATGGAAATAAAGCTACTATCACATGATAAAATTAGCTGGATCCATTCCCACACCCCCCACTCTTTTCTATTGTGGAGTCTATGTCTCATTTTCATTATTTACCCTTGGCAATGTACTCCTTTATATAATATGATTGGCAGGCATATTCAAGCATGAGTTAGTGACAAAAGATGTGTAGAGTATCTTAATAAAAACATGCATGATCAAGTAATCACTACAAGTTTGGAACTATGTATACCAGATACATATGATGTAGTTGTCTGCAAGTTGAGCAAACATCAACCACTGGCACCAACTTCCAAGAGAGAGAAAAAGACAAAGAAAGTGTCAATATCCAAAATGAACCACCTTGAACTTGGACACTGGGTAACCTTGGTAATTGGTAATGCTTAATAGATCCAATGCAGAGGTTCATATCTACATGTCCATCATCCCTGGGTCCAGCCTGAGGGGAAAAAAAAGTTCACAATGATACATGCAGCACCTTCAAGAATGACTCAACAATACCTGCCAGTGGTCAATCTGATTGCTGATTATCATTTTCCATGCTATAAGGTCCATGCTATATTGTTCCTCCAATATCCTCAAATCTTCTGCTTTGTTTCCGTGTTCAAATCAGCATTCCACAAAATCTCCTTGATGCTCTGTTCCAGATCTGCATTGCTCAGTCCACCTGCACTGGCTGTAGTGGCACCATTCAAGTTGTTATCTACAAGTAGACTACTATGACTTTGCACTGTCAGTAAATCAAGGTAGTAATTGATAATGCTTAATAGATCCAATGCAGAGGTTCATTTCTACATGACCATTCTCCAGGTCCAGCCTGAGGAAAGAAAAGAGGCTCACAATAAATGCAGTACCTTCAACAAGAATGACTCAACAACACCTGGTCAATCTGATCGCCGATCATCACCTTCCATGCCAGTGCCGTAAGGTCTGACATCATGTATTGTTCCTCCAATACTCCTCAGGCTGCTGCATTACCATGCTCAAATCAGCATTTTGCAAAATCTCCTTGATGATCTGTTCCAGATCTGCATAAGGATTAACCTTGCCCTCATCCTATCAAAGGATATAGTATTAGCATCTATATGACCCAAAATACAAGCTCAACAGGTTATGTGTGAAGTGTGTCAACATGATTCTGTGAGTAATTCAAGATTATCTGCCAGTAGTTCAAGATCAACAGTGACTTGTGTGTGTTGGTAGTACCAAGGCAGAAGAGAGTGAAGCAACCAGGTAAACAGGTGACAGAACTGAATGGTAATAACTCAAACTTGAAAGCCAGGCCCTCCACCTCTCCTGGCCTAGGTATCAACTTTAATCTTACCACCAAGATTGTCTTGGCATCATTGTCTCCAGGTCTCACAAAAGCAGAGGCCATTCCACTCGTTTATTGAAGAAAATAAAAAGTTCATGTTTCAATCAACCAAGCTACATCTTAAGCTTATGTTCCACTGGTAATACTCTAACACCTCTTTTTCCAAAGTGGAGAAATATCAACTACTGCAGTCAATTTACATCTTTTTGAGAAGAGATAGCCTCTGATAATTATAACTCTGAGTCTTACTACACCCCCTTTAAACATGTTCCAAAATATAGACCAAGAAAAGTATAATTGAACATGAAACCAGCCTTGTGTTGTATCACTGTGACTGTGACATAACTAAAAATTGAATAGCCTCTAGTACAGAACTGGTAACTATTGATCCATTATATAAAAGTACTATCATATCAAATTATCCAACAGTCTTAATGGTGATATATACTGCTTCTCTCTCTATGTGCTAACAAAGTCTAAACAACTCACATTATGATACTCTGAATAACTAGAAGTATATTTATATGACATGCTTACTCTCTACCACACATACAATTGATCTAACTATACACAATATTACTACCATGTCTCATTGTCTAGTAATCTTAATATTGATATATATTGCTTCTTGTCCAATATGCTAATTTGCTCTAAGCAACTTTCATTATAATAAACTGGATGACCATACATCTATCTTAATGACATGCTTACTCTCTACCACACATGCAATTGATCTAACTATACACAATATTACTACCATGTCTCATTGTCTAGTAATCTTAATATTGATATATATTGCTTCTTGTCCAATATGCTAATTTACTCTAAGCAACTTTCATTATAATAAACTGGATGACCATACATCTATCTTAATGACATGCTTACTCTCTACTACACATACAATTGATCTAACTATACACAATATTACTATAATATCCTGTAATCTAGGAGTCTTAATGCTCTTATATATTGCTTCTTTATATATTTGTTAATATGGTCTGAACAACTTTCATTATAATACTCTGAATGACTTATGATGTTTGAGATCTATTGTTCTATAATGCTTACCATCTAATATGGGTACTACTGTGGTACTTTGCATTGGAATTTCTAACTGTCTTCTTTCTTCTTATCCAATATGGCTCATTTGACTCATATGATCTACAACACTATATTACTTTTCACTAACTGTTGAATGTACTAAATACCTACACAAGGAAAATTATCTAATATCAACATATGAACTAAATATCTTTCTAACATATGTTCTAATTGTATTGGAATCATCTATGTGTATTTGTATCTTTCTAACATATGTTCTATTTGTATTGGAATCATCTATGTGTATTTGTATCTATTGAATATATATTCTCATCATGTCTAAAATCATCTATTTGTTTGTATATCTTGGTTACATATGTTCTGTTCATACTAAGATCATCTATTTGTTCTTCCATCTTGGTAGATTTAATCCTAATGGACATCTAAAGTTATTCTAAATGATCTATTTGTCTGTATACCTTTGTAACATCTGTACTATCCATACTAAAATGATCTATTTCTCTGTATATATCTGCAACATATGTTCTGTTTGTATTAAAATCATCTATTTATCTATTATTCTTTGTAGATTGAATACTAATGACATCTAAAGTGACTCTAAATGATCTATGTGTTTGATAATAGTAACATTAGACTGGATTAGAAAAAATGTCAGTTTCCTGATGTGGACTTCAAGTTGATGAACATGATCAACCCGGTGGGTGTATCTGCATGTAGGCGGGTTTTGGTTGACAATTTTTTCTCTTGACGACAAGCAGCAGATGAGCACCACCAGTATAACAATACGGATAGTCAGTCCAACGTCGAAGGTGGCAGAGAACGTGGGCGGTCCACTGCAGCCGAATCTCATCGCAGCGGTGTACTTGAGGGTAAGTGAATAAGTTACGTTGCTTTCCTTACTAACAATATTCAGTCAACGAGGTAGAAGATGTCGTTACCCGGCATCGCCAGCGCAATCGCCCGCCCCGTCTTCCGGCCAACGCTCAACTATTGGCCGCCAGGAACCAGCAAGTGTCTCAGCGCTTGCGCAGTGTTAGCCGCGCTATTTCTCCAGATGAACTGGGTCCAATTTCGGCACACACATCCCAGTCGCTTGCTGACGGAGTTCCCCAACCGATCATGCCTACCGGTCTCGTCGGCCCTATTCCTCAATCCAATCCTCTCGGTCACCAGCCGGGCCACGGCAATCCGTCACATTTAAACTACTACCCGCCCGCAATCCGCGACGTTATTGAACGTGCCAAACAATTCTCCCACTGCGACCTCGCGTCAGTGAACTCGTTTCCACTCCGTGCACAATTTAACTGCAAAGCCGTTGAATATATGGATGAAGCGGTAGCTGAACGCCGTGATCGAGGGCTAACATTACCGGATGGTACGTACTAATTTTTCCTAAAGTGCAAACTGACCGTTACTACAGGTTGGTGGCCTCAGTATACAGACAGTATTGTCAAGCATGTAAGTACTAATCAAACCGAGTCTCACCCGTGTTGACAATAACGACTGCAGCTCTGGGAAGACATCGGGAACTGGCGGTCGTCTCTGAAGAAAAAAGCACGTGGCCTCGTCCGTCAAAGTTATGAGTGGGATCCACAGAATCGCCACTCTGTCAATGCGGATATCGCGCGGGAGCTTTTGGACGGTGGGTCTTTTCTCGTGAATGGGCTAGACGAAGATGTGAGATGTGAGCCTACCTCATTCGGTGGCAGCGCAATGACACGATTACAGGGCCGCACGAATAATTTAGCGCATCCCGCACTCGGCGGTCTCGTCGTCGACTTTTTTTATACTGGCCCCAATGCGTTGACAATTCAATTTCCCGAAGTCTTCGCCACCGAGGTGCCGCGTTCGGCCGTCGCGCTCGCTGCTACCGCTGTAAGTCGTGATCTCCCAATATTCATAAACTAATTTGATTGTCTTCTTAGATTAAACTCGTACTAGATGAGGTTGTGGCAGAAGGGAAGGAGGTGTTATTCAAGCGTGATGTGTACATGGATGTGTACCAGGATATCCTTGGTCTCATGGCCAAGTGTGATACTGCACCCATCCATCGTGCCAAAACAAAGGCGCTCCGTACCAAGTGGGCTAAAATGGGCAAGTGAGTACAAATTTAATTGTTTGCTTGATTAGGCTCACATCATACATGACCATGTGAGGAATGGAAGTGGTTCGAGTTCGAGTGCCGGCTTCACAACAGGTTTTGATGTTACTCTTGATTAGATTAGTCATATAGAATCTATGTCACGGTACAACCTTTTTTAGAAATATCCAATTAGGCTGTGACAGTCTGTCAATGACTGTCACCACCGGTTCATTATCCAATTGCAGTCCGGTAAAGGCAGTGGTGACAGTCTGGCACTGACTGTCAATGACTGTCAATGACTGTCATGGCCTGTCCCATCTCTAAGTAATGAAATTTCTACCATGTTTGCTGGACTGTCACAGTCTGTAAATGTACTGGGACAGTCTGTGATGGGTATGGACAGAGCTGGCCAATTAGGTACCTTGCTGGGGTGATCTGGAGACTGTCCAGTCTGTCCAGTCCTGGCCAGTCCTGTCCAGCTGGAGGCTTGTTTGCTGATGTCTATGTAGAACATTATCAAAATGTACTCATCACGATAGAATGGAGATCCTCACCGTAAACCTAAATACCCTTGAAGTAGATGGGTGCTGTGTAAGAGAAAATGGAAGACAAAGACTAACCATTCCTCCCATGTGGTGACGCATCGCATGCCATTATGCAGCTTTCCAATATGTTTGCAAACATCGAACGGTACAACAAATTGGAAATGGTCCCTTCAACCGCTGTTCATGCTGCGTCTGAGCCAGCACTCGGATCCTTCAAGTTTCAGTTCGATCAGTTTGATTTGGAGATGAAGTACCCTGCGATGAAAGAACAAAGCACCGAAAAGGGAACATCACTGACTCAGGTCCTGTACGGTTCCACATCACGATGATCATCGACATACATAGCCATGAATTCTTGAATAGAGTTGCTCAGCAGCCTTGCGCTCGCCGACTCGGACAACAGCGGCGCATTCCCTTCCGGAATATCTGTCCCATTTTTCCGTGGTCTTTCACCTTCAACGGTTTCGTTGTCCAGTAATGGCATGCCGTCGTCGTCATAGTCAACCAAAGCAGAATTCAAGGTGACCAGGCGAGTGTAGAGCCATCCAATGTTGACAAAACCTAGTGTTCCGACAGAGTAACGTTCAGCCATCGCAAACCACGTCATAAGTTACTCACCCCCAGCCTGACTTGGGGAGTGCCTGACTCAACTCGCCGATCTAGCCTCCGGCAGCCACCAAAGACGCGACGCTATAGACTAATAGTAGGGCTCATATCACCTCAAAGGTGACCGCTATCAATGGGATGGAACCCAGTGACCATTACCGTGACGGTATCATGATGCTGAACCTAAACAGCATTCGCCGCGCAATCAGTGGCGAGTGCTTTAGAATTTTGCTCTAAATCCCCGGTAGTACTAACTGCGACCTTTGTTGAAGGGAACGATCGTTAGCGCACTCGCAGGGACTCCCAGTCGGGCAGCAGACGAATTATTCCATCCTGGTGTGCTGTGCGTACCAGAAATGCCGTTTTGATTTCGCTCATATTGTTCCAAGAAGCATATACTTATTCGACAGATATGATGGTGCCGTCACGGTACTGATCACGTTTGTTTATCGCATGATAAACCACCCAGAGACGCAACTCTTCCGAGTCGTGCACATGCGGAAACTTGAAACGACTCCGACGTTGGACGATAACAATAAACTTTGAAGACAAAACATCATTACCGTACGACATACGTTGATGTCATGTTGCGAGAGACGATGAGATGGCACCGAGTGCTACCCATTGGTGGGTTGACCTTCGACGCTTGGTTCCTCAATCTCTTGACATGTTCAAGGAGCCTCTGTAAACCACATCAGCAAACTAGCATTTCCTCGACAGAGTGACAGAAATTGACAAAAATTGACAGAGAGTGACAGAGAGTGACAGTGACTGACAGTGACTGACAGAGTCTGACAGTGTGACAGAGTGACAGGGTTGACAGAGTGACAGAGTTTGACATTGTGACAGAGTGTGACAGATAATGACAGATAGTGACAGAGTTTGACAGATGTACACAGCCACTTACATAATAACCAGGCACACTAACCAGAACTAACAAGCAGAAATCCTAACCAAGTCTAACCAATGTCTTTGCCAATATTCCTAACCCAGCCTAACATTGTTTTTCCTTCTAACCAGGTTTAACCAAT